>PVKA01000774.1:0-157146 GCA_004027165.1 Ctenomys sociabilis | reverse complement strand
GATTGCTACTCCTGGTGGAGACTTTTGTCTTTTAAGGCAAAGTATTTGAGGATATAAAAACATTCAGATCTATACTTCCTGGTTACGGGATATAGATTCCTTGTACCGCCATACTCTAAGGGACCCTCTTTGCTTGATAGCATGGATGCATTTGCGTTAGTGACAAAGTAAAAAAATGTCTTTGCTATTTCCTTTCCCCTCCCAGACCCACTCACATCATCCCTCCACATAAGTAATTCACACACATAGACACCCCCTATTCACACGTGAACACTCAGGCACACACACCTGATTTCTCACCCCAGGACTTGGATGATCAATGCCCAGGCTTGGCCTGGCCCCTGCTGAAGCCACAAGTGAGTTCTAACAGACCCCCTCTCTAGCTGCCTTGGATCCTGTGCTCTTCAGGACAGGATGAGCACACTCACTGAAAATCATGTTTTCTTTGCATCCTAAGTGAAACAGCATTAAAAGGGGAAATGGGAATTCAGGGCTGCCAGCTACAGTATCTCTCCCATCAGTTCACCAATAGGGTCTGGTAGGGACCTGCAGAGCCTCTGGATAAATTGTATTTTCCAAGGGTTAATTAAGCTGTCTTGAGCTTCTGCATGAAGAGGAACAAACTGGCACTTGCAGGGCTTTCTGAAACCTGCTGTCGACATTACAGTCCCTGTTGCTTTTAGCTGTATCGATCCAATGCCTGACCTGTGAAATCCTTGATGGCTGCTAACACTAGAGGCTTACTGGAGCTTTCCAAGGGAGCTTCAGGACAGCTTGTGTAGTCAGGTACAATTACCTATCCCTCCAGGAGAGCCAATTAGTTCACAAAGAGCTGGAGCAGAACAAATGTTTTGTATGTGATTTAGAATCCTAAAAAAGAAAGTGGAGAAAAGAGAAAAAAGGCTTTGTTTCCATTTGATTCTTTTGTTCCTAATTTTATGATTATTGTTCGATTCACAGTGGTCCTCACATTTTCTCACACGTTTCTGAAAGAATTATAAGAACATGATAATCCAGATTTACCATCTTCTCTCTTTAAGCTATGAAAATTGCCTTGTGCTATTTAAGATCCAGTTTCTGGACTAATTGTATAAACTCAAAGATAGAAAACCTAAGTTTGTTCTACTTTGTGCATTTCGGAAACTTTTTCTCTAGAGCTGTACAATAAATTTCAGTCATAACGAATTGCTCCTTAAAAGAAAAAAGGCTGAATGCTGACTACTTCTGATACTTGCTTGGCTTTGCAGCTGAAAAGTAAAAATAAGAGATTCCTGGGTAGAAATATGTCACGCATACCCAAGCCTTTATCAACTGTAGCATGACAAAAGTAAAACTAAAGTTTATAAACTGTCAACCAATGAAATGTCATGTCCTTTGAATAACAGCATTGCAAAAATTATCTGCATCTGTGTGCCTTGAGTTCAAAACTGTTATTCCAGTAAGTGGTGGGGTTACTAAGATACATTTTCTTTGCCTTCTTCCTTTGTCACCAATGCTATTAATTTAGGAGTCAGCTACAGAATGTGGTCTGTCTTGTAAATATTGTGCATTTACATTTTTTTTCATCTGAATACATCTAAATCATTCAGGGATCAATGATTTTGCCCCTAAGACATAATGTACCAGTAGAATAAACAGAAAATGAAATTTCAAACACTTTAATACTGAGCACCAAAAAACCCCGAAAATGTAAATAAGTTATTGTATTAATAATAGAACATTTAAAAAATTATCTCAAATATTCTTTCATAATAAAACTGCATGTATGCACACATGCATGCAGTGTGGCAACTACCAAGTAAACTGGGATGGAAAGCTTAATATCCAAAAACGTATTTGCTACTTATCACAAAAGAAGCCCTTTGGTCCTCTTAGAGAAGATGCTAATATAGATACAGGGTCCTAATTTCTACCAAGTGAAGTAAGAGGATGACGAAAAGTTCTTGTTACATTTCAGAATTGGTAATCTGAAGTAAAACAACAACAATAACAACAGCAAAGCAGTCCTTGGCCTATATTAGAGTAAAAAATCCAAAGATAAAAACAAACAAACAAAAGGGCATTTGAGCCTTACATCAGCTGCTCTTTATGAAATCTGATTTATTAGTCGAGAATAATAATTGCACAAAATGAACTAAGCAAGGTTCTGAGTAGAATTCAGAGTCTGTTTGTACAGATGTGGAGGGCAGGAACCCATGTCCGTATTGAGGGCTGTGTGGCTGAGAACCTCCTGAGTTTTGAGCAGACCTGATCTTTGTTTCTCTACTGCCACAGTGAAAGTAGGTTAATATTTCCTCAGCTTCTCCCCCTGAGGTCGTAACTGCACAGAGGGGAGATGAAAGAGCTCACCCCTTCTTGGCCTATTTGTGAGAGAGGTTGGGAATTTGCCAGCAATGGCAGAGTGCTGCTACAGTTCTTTTCTCTCTCCTTTATTAATGTCAAGTAGTGTTGAGATCAAGCCATGAGGATGTTGGAAAGGAGTTGATAACAATTGCCAGAAGTGGTGTATCCTGGCATATACAGTTATGGAGATGGAAAAAATGGCCCTCCATGATGTGGAGCTAAATTCAGTATTTCAGTTAGTAAGAAGCAAGAAGATGGTGATTTCCATTTGTGGTTATAGATAAAGGTGTGTGTGTGTGTGTGTGTGTGTGTGTGTGTGTATTTGATGGGGGTTGGTTAAAGATTATAAATGTTTTGAAAATTAGATAAAAACATGAGTTTCATTCTCCTAGAGCTCTCTGATTCATTGCATGATACTACTGGTCATGGCCTTATCATATCCAAGTGATTGATTTTTTTTCTTCTTTCTTTCTTTCTTTCTTTCTTTCTTTCTTTCTTTCTTTCTTTCTCTCTTTCTGTCTCTTTCTTTCTGTCTCTTTCTTTCTTTCTTTCTTTCTTTCTTTCTTTCTTTCTTTCTTTCTTTCTTTCTTTCTTTTTTCTTTCTTTCTTTCTTTCTTTCTTTCTTTCTTTCTTTCTTTCTGTCTCTTTCTTTCTTTCTTCTTCCTCCCTCCCTCCCTCCCTCCCTCCCTCCCTCCCTTCCTGTCTTTCCTTCCTTCTTTCTTTCTTCCTTTCTGTACCAAGGATTGAACTCAGGACCTTGCACTTTCCAGGTAGGCACTTATGTTACTAAACTATCTTCCTGGCCTGTATATAGGTGATTTTCACAAGGTGTAGATTATCTGCTGGGAAAGTATGAAACTGATAATGCACATATTTCACTATCATTGGAAAAGTGTCATGGTGTGATTTGGTATCATGGTGTGATTCTGAAGTACAAGTTACATGTTATTTACTCTTCAAAATATGTCTTTTATCAAGAGATGAAATATTTCAAAATATTAATAAACATTCTAAAGACAACTTTTCTTCACAATCATTCTTTGGAAAAGATTATAAGAATTTGGTAAGCCTTTTTCTCCATATATATATATATATATATATATATATATATATATATATATATATATATATATATATGCCTTCTGAATTGAAGACCATGTTAGTTTTATGTCATTTTGAAGGGGTATCACAAAAGGTAACTTGGAAGTTAGATATGGATTAAAGACCATCAATAAAGCTAAAGCTTACAAGTCTTTTGGTCTTTTTCTCATTTCTTTCTTCTGCTAAAAGGAAGAACTTCTTAAAGTTTCAACTTGAAAGATTACAATCTATTTAACAAAATAAAGCACACAATGATCTTATTTTTCTAAGGAGGATTTAGTGATAGCTGCTGAAAACAGAATAAATACATAAATTAGAAATATTTTAATGTTTCAAATACCAATGTTAATGATATATAACAAAATAGCAAATATTTAAAGACTTTATAACAGAGTAACATATCAGTGAAATCTACCAACTATTTTGAAAGCTTCATTTCTAAAGTATCAAGAATATTCTTCTCCATGGAAAATTGCTCCTGATGTCCATGCAGTGCCTGCTCTCTCCTCCACCACGGCATAAAGAGCCTATGCTGTGCCATCTGAAAGTGCTTCCAAGTAGAACAAAGTGTGACTCTTCATACAAAGACCTCAAGCAAGAGAAAGGGTTCCTCAAGCTTGATAGATGCAGTTGTTCAAATCATAAGTGAATAAAACATGAAAGGTGACAAGAGAATTAAAGAAAAAGAGGGAAGAGTGCTTATTCAAGCATAATGTTTACTGCTTCTTTGTCTACTAGGGCATCTTTGAAAGAAGTTTAGTGAAAAATACATGAAAACCATTGTTAAGAAGCAATGCCATTAATGAGACACGATGTTCATTTCTTCTATTAATATGTTATTTTACATTATAGTGATAGATTTATTGTCAGCAAGTATAATATGACTCTATGAACCTTAAGTTTATTACTAAATTAACACACACTCATCTCTAGGAAAATTTCCTGCTTTCAAACCCTTCTTTACAACATATAATATAATTTCATTTTTTTATTTTAAAGAAAAGAAAACAGAAATAAAAATAAGCAGTTTCAAATCTGGCTGGCAGGAGAGTAACAATAATTAATACATTACGAATTGCTATCCACATAGTTCTTACATGGGGCACAAAATTCAGGTGTGATATCTTGTCCAAGAAATATTAGCACAAACTTCTCTTTTCAATGAACTAAGATAATCTAGCTGCATAACTATCTTAACTATATATATGTTATAATAATATATATTATAATATATATGGCATATATATATATATATATATATATATATATATATATATATATATATATATATATATATGTATATGTTCTTTTTGTCTTTCTTTCCCTATTTCCCCATCAGTATCAGTTTCTCTTTTCTTTTGAATAGTTTCTTTGTAATTCACAGCATCTATTGTACATTTTGGATCTTTTCTTACTTGTTCAGCTTCTCACACTAGGGAAACAATATAATGCTTACACATGTGACTTTGATTTGTTCCACTTGAGAGCTTGGACTCAAGCTACATTCATTTACCTATAGAGTTTACCTTTGTTTATGGCTGAGTAGTACTCCATTATGTCAAAAAGAACACATTGGGCCAACTAGATAGCTCAGCAGACTAAAGTGCCTGCTTTAGGCAGGGGCAGGGACCAGGGTTCGATCTCCTGCATGCTGTGCTGACCCCGTCCCCCAGGGCATGATGAGAGGGCAACTGAGACTGGGTGTGGTAGCATGTGCCTGTAACCTCAGCACTTGGGAGGCTGAAAACAAGAGGATCACTAACAGTCCGATCTGTGTAGTGAGACCATGTGGGCCTTATACTAAATACATAAAAAAAGAACACATCTTTTTCATCCATTCCGTGGTTGATGAGCATTTTGTTTGTTTCCAAGATTTAGCTATTACAATTTGTGCTACTATAAATATGGGTGTACATATGTAACTGCGATGTGATGTTTTTAATTCTTCTGGCAAGATAGCCAGAAGAGGAATAGGTGGGTTGAATGGGACCTTTAATCCGTGTTTTAAAGGAATCTCCACACTGATATCCGCAGTGCTTGTGCCAGTCTGCACCCCAGTCAACAGAGGAGAATGGTTCTTTTTTTCCCCATTGTCCCTTCGGCATTTTTTATTGGTTGATATCTTGACCATAGGTATTCTTTTTGGAGTGAGATGAGACCTCAGTGTTGTTTTCATTTGCATTTCTTGAATGTCCAGTGATGAACATTTTCTTATATATCTACCTGTCATTTATTTTCCTTCATCTGAGAAGTATGTATTCATTTCATATGCTCATCTTTGGATGAGATCTTTGTATTAGGAGGTCTGATTTTTTTCAATTCTTCATATATTTGAGATTTATGAGGGACAACTGACTATAATTTTTCCTACTCTCTGGAGCTTTTTTTATGCTGTTGGTGATTTCTTTTGTTCAGCAAAATTTTTTAATAAAGTGAGATCCCAGTTTTTAGTTCTTTGTAGTGTCTTGAAGAGATAGGTGTACAAAGTAATTTCATGAACAAACCCAGAATACAAGAGTTTTATCACCCTTGTTTATCACCCTTAAACAAGAGTGATAAATTCAGGGAAAGGATATCTGTCCCTGTTACCAAGGTGACAGATTTTTTATTTTTTCTGTATTCTCTTTTAACTTTAATTATTTTATTATAGTTACAGAGAACAAAATTATTCTTAATCTAACATATAGTTAAATGAAACCACAGTATTCCTATTATATTGGCTCTGCTTTGATCATTATTTAGTTCAGGTTAACTATTTACTAGAGACTATACTAAGCACTGGCTTTATAATGGAAGGGCAAACCAAAGGCAGTGCTTTTTCACCCAGTTTTTAATGACCTAATGGGATAGATTATTAAGTTAAATTGTGAGCAGTGTTTGGGTGGAAATATAGACATGAAAGAGTATGTAATGGAAAAATCTAGTCTGAGAGCACTAAGCTTATTCTAGAGAAGTGATGTTCATGTCATAATCTGAAGAGTGAATACATTTTAATTGAATAATGGTGAAATGAAGCAGCAGTGAGAGTTTCTAGGTATACCAGTGTGTGAAAAGGAGAGTATATATGGTAAGTTGGATAAGCCAGCAAGCCCAAGCACGCTGAGCTAGAGGGAGAGAGATAAGAGCAGAGCTAGGACTATAGGCAGGATCATAAAGGGTCACAAAGATCACAGGATATGTGGAAATGTTCATCTTTATTCTCATAGTAGAGGAAGCCATGGCAATGTTGTAAATGAGAGAAGCCTGATAAGGTTTAAGTTTTCAGGATATTATTCTATCAAATGTGAAAAATGGATGAGAATAAAATACTTGTAAATTGGTTAGTTAATGGCTACTGAAGTGCCATTTCTATCTACGATCCTCTATACTAATGGTAAACTCATGCTGGGTCTTATTTAGAGATAAATATATTTGTCTAAATGTTTAGAGCTGTTGGCTTTCAAATTGGCAGTCAGTAGCCCAATCTAGAATCTACAGAAAGTTTAAAAATTGTATTAAAGCACATTAATTTTACAGAAAAAATTTAGGTTCCCAAGTTAGATGTGACCACATAGGCCTGAATTCCTACATGGTTACAACAGGCTGGAGCTAGTGGCTATTCTTCATTCACGAGATGAGACACTTTACTTCAGTTTTCTAGACATTTCACCCCCAAGACATCAGAGCTAGTCTGCTTCACACACCTGCAAATTCCTGCTATAGCAGCTCATATAAACATAGCTTGAGCTATGAATGTAGATTTTTAAAAAGTTAGACTGTATCAAATAACATGATTATGAGGATTATTTTTGGAGTTTTATATCTTCTGAGTATAGCTATAGTAATTGACTAATAAACTATTATGTACATGTGGAAGCTAATAGATTTAATTAGCTTCCCTCAAAAAAGAGGAATACATTAATGATTTTTAAAGTTCTTAATTAGCCTAGTGTTTCCAAATATGTTAAGTAAAAAGAAAATCACAGTGCAATGTGAAAATATATGTGGAACCGGTGTGTCAGTCTCATGCCAATCACTTTGATTGACAGAGCTAAATCTATGACTCATGATAAAAACAGGGGCCTCTACATTATTCCTGGCTTCCATTATTTTGTGCAAAGGGACTTACTAAATTGTCTTTAATATTGTGTCTTCTTTCTCTTTTGCTGGTCAGAAAAAGAAAACTAATTAGGTTTATACATATTCAAAAACATTAGCAGGATATATTACATACATATACTCAGACATATGCCCACCAGTCATGATCACTATGTTGCCCAAATCTTAGAAATTATTACTATTTGTTCTTGAATGAAACGTGTGTGATTCTAGTTACAACAAGTATGTCTTGTTTTGCTTCATATATGTTGATTATCTGCTATGTAATAAGTTAAAATCACAACTTTCATAGCACCTGAGTGGATTTTCACACCTTATAAAGAGGCCTGAGTTCCTATATCTGCTTCTTTTGGTTGTTTCATCCTAATCTGTTTGATATCAGTATTACCACTCTTGCTGTCTCCCTTTTCCTCTTTACCTTTTTCTCTTCCTGCTAATGTAGCATCTATTTGTCTCACCAGCTTATTTTCAGCTATTGCTGTTATTTTTTGGAAACCTGATGAAAATTACACTGACTCTGTCTAACTATTCTATAACCTGAGTATTTTAACTACAAACCTAGTCTTCACTCACACTAAAATGATTTTAGATATGTTTTGTGTTATTTGAGACAGAATAACATGTATTTTTCCATTCTTTTATTTCTCTTTGTTCTTTCAGGCTTTGGCTACAGTAATGAGTTCAAAAATTGTATTTTTCCAGTTTGAAGGTTAAACCTTTAATGTGTAGTCTATCTTATTAGTCTCCTGTTCTTATAACTGAAGACCACAGAATAATTTATAAAAAGTGGATTCTGAATTCGAGAGGCCAGGGATCCTAGGCCGCTCAGGCACCAGTGTAACATGATGGCTGTCTTGCTGCCTCACAACACGACAGAGAGTATCACCCACCATGACAGAGAAAATGCCATATTTGGATCTCTCTCTCTCCTCTTACAAAGCTACCAACCCCATCATCTGACCTCATATTCATGACACATTTAATCCTAATTTTTTCCCAAAGACTCAACTCCAAATACTATTAACATTTAATTGGGGTTTAAGTTCTCTACATATAATCTTTGGGGAGACATATTCAAAACCATAGCATAGGGGCCAAGGAGATGGCTCAGTGGGATAAGTGCTTCCTTGGGAAGCATAAGGGTCTGAGTTCAATCCCAGGTTCTGCAAAAAAACAAAAAAAACAAAAAAACATAGCATATACTATTGTGGTAGATAAATGTTCACAGGCATGCTACTCCTTTAAATAGGGAGGGTTCCATTTCTTTGCCTGGTATGCCACTTAATTTGGCCAGAGACATGTGGACAAAAGCAAAATCTATAATGATTTAAATATTGCCATTTGAAAGGCAGTGAATTATTTCTCATACTCCTCCTTTTCTCTTTTTCCTTCTTTGTCTTCTTCATCTGCAGCAGTGAACCCCAGAGTCACATCTTGAGGTGACAGCACCTTGGATGGGGAAGCCTCATCTGCCTAGTTTCTTGAGTGGCTATTATCGTGTGCAATCCACTGACCTTGGTTTTGCACAACATTGTCTAGGTTATCCCAAAGGCAGCAATTACAATTTTTGTCAAACATTGACTTATATTTCTCATAAAGGGCCATAAAACTATCAACATTAGTAACCTATCTTCTTTGCAAGATAGGATCTTTATCGTAATTTATTTTTTACTTCCACATTTTTCATCTCTAATCAAATTTGTTGAAATCACATTGAATATTCTTTCAGTAGTTTTTCTTAATATTATACCTTATCTATCTAAAGAATCTTTACTTAACAAATATTCACCATTATATTATAACCAGTGAGTTTACTATGACTTTTACTGTCTTTGTTCATTATAAATTTTGTATCTTAGATTCTACTTTTAAGAATTTAATTCTCAACCAGGGAGATAGCTCAGTGGTCTACCCATCTGCCCGGCAAGTGCAAGAACCTGGGTTCAACCCGCAGTACCGCATGCTATGTGGGCCCCACACTGTGCTGGCCCCTGAAACTGAGTGTGGTGGCACACACCTATAATACCAGCACTGGGGAGGCTGAGACAGGAGGATCACTATGAATCTGAACTGTGTCATGACACGCTGTACCAAATAAATAAGTAGATCTAAAAAAAAAAAAGGAATTTAATTTTTATTTAGCTGGAGGACTGCTGAGAGTTCCTGGGTAGTAAAATATTTGAAAGCCATTTTTCCTTAAAAATTATTTGCTTTTATGTTTGAATGATAGGTTCTTGAATATATAAGTTTTTTCCCTCAGGACTTTTGAAAATGTTCTTTTATTATTGTATTTTATCCATGTGTGTGTGTGCACACGTGAATGTGCGCACATGTGTGGATTTTGTCTATTGTACTTTAATGGAGAAGACATAGGCAAGTTTATTTTTCATTCCTCACAGGCAATCTCAGTCCTTTACTACTGAAATTACTACATTATTTAATCACTTATTTTCACATATTTTACAAATGGGTCTTTCTTGATTCTTCTTGCAGCATATTCAATAGGCTGTTTTCTCACTGACAGTTTTTTTTAAACTGGGAAATAAATTCAGGGCTTTGCACTTTACAAGCACTTGCTGTGCCACTGAGCTACACACTCAACTCCAAAAAATTATCTTTTTGAAACTCATAGAACAGTATTCCTGTCATTTCTATGACTTCTTCTCCTTTCCTCCTCTTTTATATTTTGCTTCTGAAAATTATTTTTGATAAATATTGTCCCATAAGTTTATTTTGACTGTCTATGTTTTAAGATTAAGATTGCTGATATTCTAGAGCACTAACTTATTCATTAACATAACCAAAATGAAATTTATCTCCTATGTTGTTATTTTTATAAATTATGATAATCATATTTTTAATGTCTGATAATCTTTTGATTTCTTTCTCACATCCTTAAAAAATAGAAGCAGACTTTCATAGCTTAATCTCTAGGATTATGTGAGAAAATTAACTTTTTATTGTGCATGTATCTGCGGTTCTTCAGCACCACTGGGGTTTGCTGTCATTTAAATTCTATGTATTATATCTTCCAGAATTCATCAACTCTGATGATGGTATTTCTTTTTCAGATTGTCTAGCATGCTTACTGATTCATTCCTGTGTTTATACAGGGTTATTATTTCACTGGGATTTAGGGAGTTGAAAGAGATAAATTTATGAATTTATAGGATTTGAGATCTAGTCCAGAAGCAAAACACTTGGAATATCTTCATATTCTGATATTTGGATATACAGACCTCTTATCCATCATTATTCATGGTGTTAAGGATTATACATGAGTTATTTATTTAAGACCATAAAATGGTTAGAAAATATAACTAGTTCATAGAATATGAATTTTAGTTTTCTCTGTGCAGTGGACCTAGTTAAGTCAATTTTCTTAAGTAGCACAAGATTTCTAGATGATTTGGGCAAAAATATTTGCTGCCTAATATTGTTTGATAGTGTTGAAAACACTATTTCTGGCCAAAACGGTGGAGGTTCAGGGCTTCAGGCATTGAATTTAGAAAGGAATAAACCCTGGGCAGCAGGAAGGTGATAAACACAGTCTGATCTGCAACCGCTGTGAGGGGCCAGAGAAACAAACGCTGGAGTGTCACAGAGGCGGGTCAGCCTAGAGAATGCAAAACAGGGATGAGGTCTTGCTTGAATTCAAGTTGTTATCTTAAGTGATATTACTTATTACTGCCTTTTGTTGTGATAACACATTTGTATCCAGGCTCTTTGAATAATATTTTAAGTATAAAAAATTCCGATGAAGAGAGTGGTTAAATTTGTACACAAAGCAATGGAGACACCCTCATTCACTTTGGGCTTGTGGTGGGACTGTGCTCTTCCATGACATGGTATTCCTCATTTCTCAGTTTTTGAAATCAGTAAATGTAGATTACATTCAACTTTTATACATAACACAAATAATATGAAAATAAATAAAAAACCTTTTGGGGAAGAGGGATAGCAGGAACTACAATATGAAGAAAATATATGACTAGTTTTAATATCTCTTCCATAATTTACTAATAATTGCCATATTTTGTATATTTAAATTATATTTTTCTTTTTATTGTTGGACCCATCTAATTTATAATTATAACTGAAATAATTAAAGGTGCATAATGTAAAGAGGTCAAAATAAGGAACAACAGGCAAACAGGAGACACAGGAAGAAATGTTGGTGTAAGTGCTCAAAACGAGCTTAAATAGAGCAATAGGTTCTTACGACCACAACAAAATCAAGCTGCATCAATATCAGCATATCATATAAATAGAAAAAATACTTTTCTTCTTTATAAGCCGGTCAAAACCAGTAACTAGCCAGGTGTGGTGGCGTGTGCCTGTAATCCCAGCACTTGGGAGGCTGAGGCAGGAGGATTGTTGTGAGTTCAAGACCAGCCTGAGCTACAAAGTGAGCTGAAGGCCAGCCTGAACTGCATAGTGAGACTCTGTCTCAAAAAGACAAAAAAAAAAAAAAAAAAAAAAAAAAAAAAAAAAAAAAAAAAAAAAAAAAAAAAAAAAAACCAGCAATAGATAAAAAGAGGTGTAAGAAACTTAGTTTCTGAATTATCTTCTGCAACAAAGAAATAAATAATTAAATAAAAATAAATTCTATCTCTTCTTCCCATTGATATCTGAAGTTTGTAAACTCTTGAGTTGCTTCGATACAATTTATATGAAGCTGGCTTGATCACATGTTAGTCTGTTCTTGGGGAAAGTACCAGACACAGATCATTCAACTACAATTGATAAGTCCCAAAAATTCCACTGAGGGTATGTACCTAGCAATATATCCAGTACATGATGTTTATTAGTTTGTATATGTATCAAAATGTTAGTTTCCTTTTCAATTGTCAATGTCCCCAACCCCCTTGTTTTTTGTACCAGGGTTTGAACTCAAAACCTTGTGCTTGCCAAGTGGAACATTTCTTAAAAGGGGAAACTTTCTCTTTTCTTCCATTACAGTATAGGAGTCACTGCTTTTCTCTTTCTCCCTGTTTTTATATTTCTTCTTGTGTAATCTTGTTAGCTTTTTCAGAGCCTTTCTATTTCTGGAGAAAACTGTCTTGATTCTACAATTTTTCTAGCTATCAATTAATCCTGTTTTTCTCTACAAAAGTGCAATTTTTTAATTGTGTGGCTTGGTTACTATTCTTTCATTGCTGAGAAAAAATATCTGATACTCTACATTAAGGAAGGATAGCTCACAGTTTGGAGGTTTCAGTCCATACTCAGCTGGCTCCAAGGCACACAGCAACAGTTCATGGAAATAGAAAACAGCAAACCAGCAAAAGCAAAAACAGGAGGAGCAGTGGCAGAGAACAAACCACCTTCCCTTCCTCATATTGCATTAAGACTACCTGCTCCTGGGTGGATGTAGCACTCATGCCCATAATCCCAGCATTGCATCAAAAATGTAGCTCTAAAAGCCCACACCCATGACTGCATGAGGCTCTGAGGGATCAACTAGATAATAACCATAACAGTGTGTTAACACTATTCCTTATGTTTCCTGTCTGCTAACTTTTCAATGTTTTTCCAGTTTCATTTACATTACATTTCTGAATGAGCAAAGATTAGTTGCTATATTTTCTTTCTTGGTTTTATACATCGTTTAAAAATTAGGTTTATAAGCACACTTTAGATATACATAACAACCATATTCAATATGGGGAATTTGTACCTGTATATCATATATTTTTTGACTTATTATTAATAATATTATTCTTTTGGAGCAGGAATATCTCTGTAAAAGAATAGGATAGGCTGGATGAATTATAAACAATAGAAATATATTCCTCACAGTTCTGGAGGCTGCAAGTCAAAGATCAGGGTGGATTTGGTGTGCAGTAAGGAACCACTATTGGCTCATAAATGGCACCTGACCCTTCTGTGGTGAGAGGATGAGGGATCTTGGACGTTCTCTTTCATGAGGACACTATCTCCATTCATGAAGGCTCCACTTTCATGGCCTCATCACCTCCCAAAGCCTCGCCTCCAAACATATGTTACAGATTTTCATAACAAAAATAGCAAATTGGCAATGGTTTTTATATTATCTATTTTTATTGTTAAATCTGTTGCTCAGATTAATACATATAGCTATACAACACTGGACAAATAATTAAATATTAATGCTTGCTTTCAATAAATCTCAAGTTTTTCAAAATTTATTTTAAAGAGTATAATAATTATTGATAAGATATTACAAAGGCTACATATTTAGAAATCCAATTGAGAGGTATTTAACCATGGTTTTGTATTACACATTGCTGTCCTCGATGTAGTGCTTAGATTGCAGATATCAACATACAGAGTTAGTCAAGGTGAAAATTCTAAACATTAATTGCTATTCTCAAAAACTGATGGAAATTATTAGTATAATTATCTCAGCCACACTGTATACATATTTGCATGTTTCCCCCTTCCTTTTTTCCTATCTTTCCTCTTTTCTCTCATCTTTGTTGTTTAATCCTCATATTCAGTTTCTTCTTGTTTACTATATCTATTATGCTTTTCAATATACTATATCTATTATCTATTCTTTCAGGTTCTTAGACTAGAGAGACAACATGATGTTTACATATGTAGGTCTGATTTATTTCACTTATGAGTATAGCCTCTAGTTGCATCCACTTACCTATACTGACCTCAAATTTGTCTTTATAGCTGAGTGATAGGTGATGGGCATTTTGGTTGTTTCCAAGATTTGGCTATGACAAATTGTGCTGCTATAAACATGGGTGCACATATATCACTATGATATGACATTTTCAGTTGCTTTGGAAAAATACCCAGAAGGGGAATAGCTGGATTCAAGGGGAGCAGCAGTCCTAGCTTTTTAAGGAGTCTCCACACTGATTTCCATAGTGGTTTTACCAGTCTACATTCCCAGAAACAGTAGAGAAGGGTTCCTTTTCCCCAACAGCCTCACCAGCATTTGTTATGTTTATTTCTTTATAATAGCCATTCGTTCTGGGGTGAGATGATATCTCAATGCTGTTTTAATTTGCATTTCTCAAATGGCCAGTACTATGGAAGGCTTTTTCATGTATTTATTTGCCACTTGTATTTCTTTCTCTGAGAAGTGCATATCCATCTCAGATGCCCAATTTTAGACTGGGTATTTAATGTCTGAGAGCCTCATTTTTTAATTCTTTATATAATTTAGATAGAAGTCCTTTGTCTGAGTGATTGTTGGTTAAGATACTTTTTCCCAGTTGTGGGTTGTCTTTTCACTCCGTTGGTGATTTCTTTTTCTTTTTCTTTTTGACATGTAGAAACTCCTCAATAAGACATGAACCCAGTTGTTGATTCTTTGAAGTACTTACCATGTAGTTTGGGTTTTGTTCATAAACTGTGTGCCTACCCCTATCTTTCAAGATTTCCACCTACCATTCCTTCTAGTAGATTGATTGAGTGTTTCTGTTCATTTTCACTTTAGTTTAATACATGGTGATAGACCCAGGTCTAGTTTCAGATTTTGGCCTGTAGAGAGCCATTTTTTCCAGTAGCATTTGTTAAACAGGCTATCTTTCCTCCAGTGAATGTATTTGGTACCTTTGTCAAAGAAAAGGTGACTGGGTGTGTATTGAGTTGAATCTGTGTCTTCTGTTGCACTGCTCCTTGGGTCTGTTTATTTATTTTCCTAATACCTTGCTTTTTTTATTACAGTATCTTTGAAGTATAATTTCAGATCCTGAATTGTGATGTCCTTGGCTTGCGTCTATTGCCTAGAATTGGTTTTGCTTTTCTAGGTCTCTACTTGTTCTAAATGAATTTTATGAGTGTTTTCCTTTAGCTCTGTAAGGGATGCTACTGGTATTTTGATAGGGATTACATTAAATCTAAATAAGAGTTTTGGGAATATAGTCATTTTCACTATGTTGGCTATTCTTATTCAAGAGCAAGGAATATCTTTCCATTTTCTGATATTCTCTTTTATTTCCTTCTTTTAAGGTACTTATAATTTTCATAGTGCAGATCTTTTACAACTTTTGTTAGATTGATTCCTAAATATTTCATTTTTTAGATGCTATTTGAAGTGTGTATTTTCCCTAAGTTCTCTTTTTGTGACTGTGTTGTAAACAGAAATTCTGGTAATTTTTGAGTGTTGATTTGTATCGTGCTATACTACTGAATTTGGGTTTTAAATTTTTGTCTTCTGGTGGAGATTTTGGAGTCTTACATGTAGAATGCCATCTCTTCTGCAAGAAATAATGATTTAACATCTTCCTTTCCTAACTTTATTCCTTTTAACTTTTTCTCTTGTCTAATTATTCTGGCTATTTTTTCCAGAATTATAACAAACAAGAGTGGTAATGGACATCCTTGTCTTGTTCCTAATTTTAGAGTGAAATCTTTCAGTTTTTGTCTTTAGTATGACATTAGCTGTTGATTTGTCATAGATTGCTTTTATAAGATTGAGGTGAAGATGACCTTTTCCAATTTTCTGTAGGTTTCATATCATGAATGGATGTTGGACTTTCTCAAATGCTTTTCCTGAATCTATTGAGATGATCATGTTATTTTATCTTTGGTTCTGTTAATAAAATTAATTTACATACTTTGAATCAACCTTGCATCCCTGAATGAATCCTACTTGGTGATGATATAAAATCATCTTGATTCATAGGCGGGTAGGCCTATAGTTTCTTACTTGGTTGGGTCTTTCTGTGGTTTTGGAATCATGGTATATTGCTTCCTGGAATGATTTTGGAAGTACTATTTTTCTTCCAAATTCCTTAAAGAGGTTCAGCAATAGTAGCATTAATTCTTTTTTAAATTTCTTGTAATTCAAGGGCCTGCCAAATACCTCAGCAGATTAAAGTGCTTGTAAGCACGAGCAGGGCCCTGGAATTCAAACCCTGGGACTGCTGTGTCAGACTGGCCCTCAGGGTGTGCTGAGATAGCAATTGAGGCTGGGCATGGTGGTGTGCACCTGGTATTCCAGCACTTGGGAGGCTGTAAACAGGAGAATCACTATGAGTCTGATCTAGCAGTGAGACCCTGAATACTCTGTAGACCCTTCCCTAAAATACTAAATAAATAAATAAACAAGCAAATAAATAAATAATAAATTTCTTGTAATTCAATAGTGAATCTGTCAGGGCTTGGGCTTTTCTTTGTTGGTAAATTTTAAATTGCATTTTCAATTTTATTTGCTGATATTGGATCATTTAGAATTTTTATATCTTCTTGGGTTAGTTTTGTCAATTTGATTATATCTACCAAACTGAACATTTTTATTTTAAAAAATCTTTATTTATTTTTTTGGTACAGGATCTAGCTACATAACTTGGACTCTTGGTGATCCTTGGTTTCAACCTCCCCAGTGTTGGGAATATAGGTGAGTGGCATCAGGATCAGCTTCAGTGGCTGGCATAGCACACCCAGTGTCTGGGGCCAACACGTTATATGGTACCCTGGATCAAACCTGGGTCCTTGCACTTGTCAGGCAGGCACTTAGACCATGGAGCTATCTCCCCAGTCATCTATTTTTTTTAAAGACAATAAATAATACGAAAAAAATAATAAAAATGATACAGAATTTCAAAGATGATAGAAAATTAGTAATAGTTTTCTTTTTTTTTTTTTTTTGGCAATGGTTGTTATATTGTACATTGCTATCTTCAAAGCAGTTGTTCAGATTACCAGATATAGACATACAAATGGATTCAGCAATTAAGTATCAATTATTTCTTTCAATCAATCAAAATTAATGGATATATATATATATATATATATATATATATATATATATCTGTTTTTCTTTCCTTCTTTCCCATGTCCTAGTTATTTTTCCTTTTAAACAGCTTCTTTTCCTTTCACAATATCTATCTTACCTTTTGGATTTTATTTACCCTTTCAGTTTCTCACACTGGAGATGATGCAGTGTTTGCACATTGGGTCTGATTTATCTCACTTCAGTTTATATTCTCTCATCCATGTCCTTATAAGAGCTTCAAGTTAAACTTTCTCTATATGTAAATAATATTTGGTTTATAAAAAGACTACATCTTCTTTTGTACCTGGGAATGAACTCAAGACTTTGTCCTTGCCAGGCAGGTGCTTATACTTCTGAGCTATCTCCCTGGCCTGAGCACATCTTCTTTATCCAATCCTCAGTTGATGAGCATTTGAGTTGTTTCCAAGATTTAGCTATGACAAATTGCACTGCTATAAACATGAATGCCCATATATCATTATATATATATATATATATACATATATATATGTATATATATAATGTAAAACATATATAATCATTAGGGATTGTATATGGATAAATCATGTCTTCCTTAATCTTGAAAAATATATACAAATTACTTATTTGCAAAATGATACATCTTTATTAATACCAAGTTCTGCATATCTGCTTATTATAAACTGATGTGCACATGGATTTATGTGTTTTATTTTTCTGAAACTGGAACACTGATTTAGGTAAGTTTTACTGCAACTTATATTGCCATGTCATGTCATTATTTATGTGCTCTATTAAGTCTCTTCTTTCCATTTCTACTAACTTTTCTCCTCTTATGGTGCATACAGATAGTTATAGCTGTGGATAAAATCAAAAGGATAATTTGGATGCTCATAATATTTCTGGACATTGATTTAATGTTATATTAAAGCAAAATTTATTATAACTTATTGTTCATTTGCCTAATGTGTACTTTTGACACTTGAGTGATAATCCATCAAACATTAAACAATATTGCCAGTTTGATTCTGTCTGGACTCATGGTAGTTTCTATGTATAGCTCAGAGGAGAAAATTTTGATTAAATATAACATTTACATAGCTAAGATACTTGGGTGCTAAACATTACTTATAAGTGAGGTGTAATGTAAATTCCCTCATCATTTGCCTAAATTATCCTAAAATTTTTGATGACCTACACTTTTGCAAGTAGATGATATTGTGTTTGAACATTTCCTTAATTATATATATTTCAGTATTAATTTTACATCATCACATTAAAATAATAAGCTTGGAGGGATCTTGAAGGCCACC
This sequence comes from Ctenomys sociabilis, assembly GCA_004027165.1. NCBI lineage: Eukaryota > Metazoa > Chordata > Mammalia > Rodentia > Ctenomyidae > Ctenomys > Ctenomys sociabilis. The sequence goes on along the minus strand of PVKA01000774.1, from coordinate 138,588 downwards.
TGATTGTTTTATAAACTATAATTCATTATTTATCATTGTCTGGTACAGGGAATGCCTTAGCTATTTAAAGCTATACTAGTTTTGGAAAATATTCTAAAATATGCTTTACAATAGCTATTTTTTAAACAATGAGAATTTAAAGCATATTTGGAGCTGAACATTCTTATGCTATGTAAAATTCACATTTTTGTTTGATAATTCATGAGATATCAAAAATATTCCTGTGAGCCATGAAGATAGCTCAGTGCCCAAGTGCCTGCCCAGGCGAACCCGAGGACCTGGGTTCCATCTCGGTACAACATGCTATGATGGCTCGTCTCAGGTGCACCAAGGCCATGAAGACCAGCTGTGGTGGTGTATACCTGTAATTTGAGCTCTGGAGAGGCAGAGACAGGAGGATCATGGTGATTCTGAGCTGTGTAGCAAGACTGTACCAAATAAATAAATAAACAAACTTTAATATTTTAAATATTTCTGTAGGAGTTATTTATATTATTTTATAAATGCTATTGTACAGCTGTAGCATGCATTCTCAACTACACAAGTATAATAGATACTCTGATGAATCTATAAAACTTTATACCAGTGCATCAGATTAACCTTGCATCACTGTGCTCAAGACTAGGTCATGTCACTAAGTCTACCCAATGCACTTTAAGTGATGTGTATCACTTCCTGATCATGACACTTAAGCCCAAAGTACTGATTTTTACTCAGGGTTATGCTAATGTACATGAGTTGTAGATGGTAAAGCTACCACATAGTAGAAGGTTGCTCAAATCATGCTGGATTTTAAGTGAGCAAAACTCAAATCAAATCTAATTTCTAAAGCCGGGTGGGGTGGCGTGTGCCTGTAATCCCAGCACTAGGGAGGCTGAGGCAGGAGGATTGTTGTGAATTCGAGACCGCCTGAGCTACAAAGTGAGCTTAAGGCCAGCCTGAACTGCACAGTGAGACCCTGTCTCAAAAAGACAAAAAAAAAAAAAAAAAAAAAAAAAAAAAAAAAAAAAAAAAAAAAAAAAAAAAAAACAACCTAATTTCTAAATCTTCCTTTGTATGAAGTCACTGTGATGTTTGGATGTAGCCTATCTTGATCAATTCTAATCCTGGTCAATTCAGAAACTGGCAGCAAAAGATGGATACTGCCATCACCAAAATCTATAACAGATTCTCTCGAGCTTAGTGAGGGAGAGAGGCAGACAGAGAGATGAGAGGGAGAGAGAGACCGAGACAGAGAGACAGAGACAGAAAGACAGAGAGAGCGACAGTGAGTGACAGAGACTGGGAAGAAGTGAAAACTTCCCAGGCCCTGCTGCCAGTAACCAGCTTCTTCCCATCAGACTTTGTCTCTCAGTAAGTCCACTAGCTACAAACCCCAGTAATATAATTACCTTCCAAAAGCACTGCCTCTGACCTCAGAAGACTCAGAAGACTTTTGAATATGGTCTCAATTTGCATCCATTTACCTTTGAAAGTGCTAAGTTTATCCTTTACTGCTGAGTCATATTACACCGTAACAAAAGATCACATTTTTTATCCATTCCTTTTTGATGGACATGTGAGTTGTTTCCAAGATTTAGCTATTATAAATTGTGATGCTATAAACATGGGTGCATAGCTATATCATTGTGGTGCAATGTTTTAAAACTTCTGGTAGGATATCTAGAAGGGAAATACCTGGGATGAAGGAGAGCTCTATTTCTAGCTTTTTGAAGAAATGCCATAATAATTATCAAAGTGGTTGCACCAATCTGTGCTCCCACCAGCAGTGGAGAAGGGTTCCTTTTCTCCCATCACCCCTCTAGCATTTGTTATTGGTTAATTTCTTGATGATAGCCATTCTTTCTATGATGAGAGCAATCTCAGTACTGTTTCAATTTCCATCTCTCAGATGACCAATGATGTTGAACATTTTTTCATGTATTTATTTGCTATTTGTATTTCTTCACCTGGGAATGTGATTTATCTCAGATGTGTCTCATTTTTGGATTGTGTCTTTGAATTAGAGGTCCTTAGTTTTCCCAATTCTTTATATGTCCTATATGTAAGTCCTTTATCTGAGAGGTGACTGGTGTTACATATTTTCTACTTTATGGGTTGTATTTTCACTCTGTTGGTGATTTCTATTATCCTGCAAAAACATTTCAATAAGATGAGATCCTACTTGTTGATTCTTTGTAATATTTCTTATGTAGTCTGAGTTTTGTTCATGAAGTCTCTACCTACACTTTTGTCTTCAATATTTTTTAAAATTTGTGTATTTATGTATTTATTTATTATTATTCTTTACATATAATTAATTATAATTTTTCAATAAATTAATACATTGCAAACTGTTTTCATAATGTTTTGGTATCATACAAGGTGCATACATGATATTATACATACAGACATTATTGTAACAGTTGTCTCTTGTCAGTAAATTACAAGTGTTGCTGTTTACTTATCTTATTTTTTATGCCTGAGTTATATCACAGATTCAATAACTAATACTTTCTATCTTGTTGTTTTCCTAGTGGTTGTCCATAGTACTAGAAGCCGACATATTATCTTGCCCAACCATTATTACTTCAAATCTTGCTTCTTATAGAATTATGCAGAAGCACCGCATATTTATCCTAACTGTACTGTTTATATACACACATCATAACTCTTCCTTTCTATACCACAATTTTTTGTCTAGACATGTCAAAGATGGGAACTTCATTGTCATTCAACCAATTTAGGTGCCTAAACTCGATGACGCAATCCAACACAGTCCAGCATTCCACAACAGTGACCTATCTGAAGAAGTTGTTGACTGTAGCCATTTACAGCTCAACTTATTATTATGGCCCTGCGTTGTATACCTCATTTTTATACTATTTTTCTGGATGGTTAAGACTGAGATAGATCAAGACATATATACCTAAACATGTTTTTTTTTTCTGATGAAGTCAGTGAAGTCCCCTCAGGGTTTATTTTGTAATCCTGTACCTTTCTCTGTAGATCCTTTGTCTGTGTCATCCATGTGAATGAGTCAGGGGCAATGCTTGACCAGTTTTCTCTCTGTGAGAGCTTGAGAGAAAGTTTTCTCTCCATGTGACTCTCCCCAGATACACTATAGATCATTGATCTCCTTGCTCTGTGGCTTCATAATCTCCTTGATCAGAAAACTTAGGGCACAACTTTGTTTCATTATGTTATAGTACAGGTTCGCCTATTTCCTGAGTCTTCATTGACCTTGACAGGCTAGGACTAAAATATTGGCTGGCCTTGTGGCTCTTCTATTTCTTCAATGTTGATCTGTGGACTTAGGTTGTTAACTATCCAGAAGAAAAGCTGATTAGTACTCTGCAGCATATGTCGATCAGTTTTCCCTATCTGACTCAATTGTCCTCAGTTGTTGTACATTTCTATATGTATTTCTTCTTCTTATATTAGGGAGACTATATGATATTTGCACATGTGTGTGTGGTTTATTTCACTTATGAGTATACGTTCAAGTGGCATCCATCAATATAAATGCTTCAAGTTTATCATTCTTTATTGCTGAATAATACTCAATTATATAGAAATACCACATCTTTTTCAACCATTCCTCATGTGATGGACATCTTGGTTGTTTCCAAGATTTTGCTATCATAAATGTGCTGCTATAAACATAGGTACACATATATCACTATGATATGATATTTTCACTTCCTTTGGGAAAGTTCCCAGTAGGGGTGCATAGCTGGCTTGAATGGGATTTCCAGTCCTACTCTTTTGAGGAGTCTCCACACAAATCTCCACAATGGTTGTACCAGTCTACATGCCCACCAGCAGTGGAGAAGTGTTCCCTTTTCCCCATAGCCTCTCGAACATTTGTTGTTGGTTGATTTCCTTATGATAGCCATTCTTTCTGTTGTGAGATGGTATCTCAGTGTTGTTTTTATTTGTATTTCACGGATGGCTAGCAATGTGGAGCATTTTTTCATATATTTATTCGCTTCTTTCATTTTGTCCTCTGAGAAGTATGTACTCATCTCAGACACCCATTTCTGAATTGGGTCTTTAAATTTGAGGGCCTTGTTATATTTTAGTTCTTTATGTATTCTAGACAGCAAACTTTTGTCTGATTGCTTATTAGGAGTTTTTCAAAATTTGTGGGTTGTCTTTTCACACTGTTAACAATTTCTTTAGACGTGCAGAAACTCCTCAAGACTTGATCCCAGTTGATTCTTTCAAGTGTTTCCCTTGTAAATATATGTTTTCCTTGAACTCTTTACCTACCCCTATGTCTTTAAGAGGTCCTCCTACTTTTTCTCCCAGGAGATTGAGTGTTTCTGTTTCAATGTTTAGATCTTTAATCCATTTTGACTTTAACTTAGTGCATGGTGATAGAACTGGGTCAAGTTTTAGTTTCGGCATGTAGAAAGTCAGGTTTTCCAGCAATATTTGTTAAAGAGGCTACCTTTGTTCCAGTGAGCTTGTTTGTCCCCTTTTTCAAAGATAAGATGACTGAGTGTGTTCATAGATGCTTCTGTGTCTCCTAATCTATTTCATTGATCATCAGGTCTATTTTGTTGCCAATACCATGTTGATTTTATTACAGTGGCTTTGTAGTATAATTTCAAGTCAGGAATTGTGATGCCTTCTGCCATGTCATTATTGCCCTTTGCTATTCTAGGTCGTTTGTGGTTCCAAATAAATTTTAGGAATGATTTCTCTAGGTCTGAGAGGTATGTTGGTGGCAGTTTGATAGGGATTGCATTAAATCTGTACAGCAATTTTGGGAGTATGGCAATATTCACGTTGTTGGTTCTTCCTACCAGGGAGCATTGAATGCTTTCCATTTTCTGAAATCCTCTATGATCTCTTTTCTTAGGGTGTTTTAATCTTCTGTGAAAAGATCTTTTACTTCCTTGGTTAAGTGAATTCCAAGGTATTTCATTTTCTGCAATACTACTGTAAAAGCTATTGTTTCCCTTTCAATGTGCTTGTTATCTGTGTAGAGGAATGCTGTTGACTTTTGAGTGAGTATTGACTTTGGATCCTGCCATGCTACTGTATTTCCATATCAGTTCTAGTAATTTCTTGGTGGAATTTTTGGGGTCTTCCAAGTAAAGTATCATGTCATCTGCAAATAGTGATAATTTAACTTCTCTTTACCTATTCTTAATCCTTTTCTCTCTCTCTCTTTTCTAATGGCTGTCACTAATGATTCCAAGACTATATTGAATGGAGGGGTGATACAGGACGTCCTAGTCTTGTACCTGATTTAAGAGTAAAAGATTTTAGTTTTTCCCCATTTAAGGTTATATTAGCTTTTGAGTTGTCATTGGTGTCTTTTATCAAGTTAAGTTCGAGTCCATCTATTCCAATTTTCTGTAGGATCTTGCACATGAAAATGAGTGTTGGACTTCGTCAAAAGTCTTTCTGTATCAATTGAGATGATCATGTGGTTTTTAGATTTCAGTCTATTAATATAGTGTATTTCATTTATAGATTTTCAAACACTGAACCATCCTTGCATCCCTGGGATGAATCTTACCTGCTCGTGGTGTATGATCTTCTTAATGATTTGCTGTATTCTATTTGCTAGGATTTTACTGAGTGTTTTTGCGTCTATTTTCATGAGGGAGATTGGCTTATATTTCTCCTTTTTGATTGTGTCTTTCCCTGGTTTTGGAATCAGTAAAGTACTTGCCTTCAGAAATCATTTTGGGAGGACTTCTTCCTTTTCAATTTCATTGAAGAGTTTGAGGAGTGTAGGGACTATATCTTCTATAAATTTCTTGTAGAGTTCAGCTCTGAATCCAACAGGACCTGGACTTTTCTTTGTCGTTAGGCTTTCTATTACATTTCATATTTCTTTGGCTGTTATTGGTTTACTGAGAGTTGTTATATCTTCTTGGTTCAGTTTTGGTAATTTGTACCTTTCGAGGAATCTGTCCATTTCTTCTGTGTCTTCTATTCTATGAGTGTTAAGATTCTCAAAGCAACTATGATAATCTTCTCAATTTCCCCTGGATCTGTGGTGATTTCACCTTTTTCATTCCTTGTTCCATGTATTAAATTTTTTCTGTCCTCTTTTTGATTAGGTTGGCTAGAGGCTTATCAACTTTATTATGGTTTTTCAAAGAACCAACTTTTTGATTTGTGGATTCTTTGGACTGTTTTCTTCATCTTAATTGAATTAATTTCTGCTCTAATCTTTATGATTCCTTCCCGTCTTTGCGCTCTGGGTTTTATTTGTTCTTTTTCTAGATGTTGGGGGTGCAACATTAGGGTTTTTATTTGTTCCCGTTCTGTTTGCCTAATGTGTGCATTCATAGCTATGATTTTCCCTCTAAGAACTGCTTTCACTGCATCCCATAAATTCCGTTAAGTTGTTCTTGAATTTTCATTGAATTGTAGATATTGTTGAATATTTTGTTTAATTTCTTTTGTGACTCATTGATTGCTGAATAGGGTGTTGTTTATTTTCCATGAATTTAGCAGGTTTTTCTGGTTTCTTTTGTCATTTAGTTCCAGTTTCATTGCACTGTGGTTAGATAATATGCATGCAATAATTTTTGTTTTCTTGCCTAAGTAGGCATGACGTCTGAACTAGTATGTGGTCTACTTTGGAAAATGACCCATGTGCAGCTGAAAAAAAAGTATGTATTCAGCTGTGGTTGGGTGGAACACCATGTATATGTCCACCAGGTCCATTTGTTCCAAGCTCTGGTTCTGTTCTGCTACTTGCTAATTTTTTGTCTGATTGAGCTATCTTTTTTAGATAAGGGGGTGTTAAGGACTCCTGTTAAGTGTGTGGTCTTAGGTATGAGGATTTTCATGTCCATTAAGATTTGTCTTACATAGTTGGGTGCTCCTGTATTTGGTGCATAGATATTTATGAGTGTTACCTCTTGCTCTTGAATGTTTCACCTGACCAATATATAGTGGCCTTCTTTGTCTTTTTTGATCCTTCTTGGTTTGAAGTTGAGACTGTCTGAGAACAGAATAGAGACTCCTGCTTTTTTCTCATGTGCTTGAGCATGTAGTATTGTTTTCCATTCTTTGACTTTGAGCCTATGAATGTCCTTTTGAGTTAAGTATGTTTCTTGTATACAGCATATTGTTGGATTTTGTTTGCTAATCCACTCTGCCAGTGTATTTCTCTTAATTTGTGAATTGAGTCCATTTACATTGATGGTTATAATTGAAATGTGTTGACTTATGTTTGTCATGATTTTTGCCTGCTGTTGTTTACACCTTTGTATCCTGTGTTTATTGTCTGTCCTGTTTAGTGGGTTCCTTCCCTTCTCATTTCTGGAGCTCTGGTCATTGTGGTCTCTCTCTAGAACATCCCTGTGAAGGAATGGCTTTGTCATCATGAAATTCTTTAGTTGTTCTTTGTCATGGAATTATTTCTCTTCTCCACAAAACTTGAAAGACAGTTTTGCAGGGTAAAATAGTCTGGGCTGGAATTTGTTGTCATGCAGGACTTGAACTCTGCTGCATGCTCTCCTTGCCTTCATAGTTTGTGTAGAGAAGTAGGCTGTAATTCTGATGGGTTTTTCTTTGAATTTGATCTACTTCTTCTCTCTAGCAGCTTTCAGTATATTATTTTTTTTTTTTTGGAATTCTGGGATCTTGACTATTACATGTCTCAGTGTGCTTTTACTTGGGTTGAAGTTATTTGGTGTTCTGTATGCTTCATTTACCTGAATGTTGGATTGTTTCCTCATATTTGGGAAGTTTTCTGCGATTACTTCTCCCCAAATGCTTTTTATGTCATTTGTATTGACTTCTTCATTTTCATTGATACCAATTAATCTCATATTGTTCATCCTGGCATCATCTTGTAGGTGATGCATTATTTTTTCCTGCATTCTCATTGTTTTTAAAAGATCCTTTCTCACCTTTTCACTAGCTCCACCAGCATCTTCAAGATCTGAAACTCTGTCTTCACTTTTACTCAAATGGTTTTGTGGACTCGTGAATTCTTTTTTTTTCAAATAATTATTTTTTGATTTCAGAAATTATTTCTGCTTTGAGTTCTTCGTGACCTTTCTGCTGTTGTTTCTTTGTTTTAGACGCTGTCAATTCATACGTTTCAGCTGGAATAGTGCTCTCTGCACTTGTTCTTGGTGAGCATTGGTTTTTCCCCTGATGTTTCTCGATTTGATTCTTTATTTCAGATGCTATGTGTTCAGATATTTCTTTTTTTTTGAGGAATTACTTCTCATCTGATTTCCTCTATACCTTTCTGCTGTTGTTCCTTTGCTTCTGTTTCTGTTAATTCATTCATTTCAGCTGAGCTAGTGTCCTCTGCGCTTACTGGTGGACTCAAGTCCTTGAATTGCATTTTTCTCCTTGTCTCTGTCATTTTGTATAGCACTGAATTCTGACCTTTGGTGAAGAGCTTTGGTGCAGCTATAACCTTAGCATGTTATGAGATTTGGGTGCCAGTCTACTGAGTTTGAGATTATCCATTTATGCCTGGTCTGGATCTAAGTGCTGTGTTCAGTTCCTTTTTGCTGTAGCTCCTGTGGTTCCCCTCTTTTTGTTCCCTGATCAGGCGAGCACAAACCGAACCAGGATGCAGAATGAGTAGTGAAAATTCCCAATATCTTGGCTGGCTTTGGGGCAAGGATCTGGAAAGTTGCCGGAGTTGGCTCTCCTGGGTCAGGCAGGTGGCTCTCTAGGTGGGCAGGCCTGGGCTTTGGTGGGTCTGCACACACTCACTGATTTTGGAAGCCTGGTGAGTCGTGAAAATTCCCATTCACTGGGAGGGCTTGCAGGATCCAGGAGGCTGCTGGAGTCAGCTCTGGCCCTGCTGCCTCAGGCCAGTTGCTCTGGCTGGGCGGGCGTGGGAGGGATCAAGGATTATGGTGGAGTCAGCCCTTCTGTCTCAGGCCTGTCTTCAATATTTCTAACTATTTTTGTCTTCCTGTAGATTTAGTGTTTCTGTTTTAATATTTAGATCTTTGATCCATTTTGACTTTAGTTTACTTTATGATGATAGACATGGATCTATTATAGTCTTTAGTATATGAAAGCCAAATTTTCTAGCATCATTTTTAAAAGAAGTTATCCTTTTAGTAAATATGTTTGGCCGCTTTATCAAAGAAAACATGGCTGAACATGTTTGGAGTGCTGTCATTATCTTCTGTTCTGTTCCACTGATCTCCAGGTCTCTATTCTTTTTTGCAGTATCATGCTGATTTTATCACAATAGCTTTGTAGTATAATTTCAAGTTAGAGATTGTGATTCCTCCTGAGATGATTTGTTTTTCCCAGGATTGCTTTTGTTATTCTATATTGCTTCTAATGCCAAATGAATTTTAGAAATGCTTTATCTATATTGTGCCAATGGTATTTGATTAGAATTGCACCAAATGTGTATAATAATTTTGGAAATATGATCATTTTCACTATATTGGTTCTTGCTATTCATGATCAAGGGATTCTTTCAATTTTCCGATATCTTCTTCAATCTCCTTTGGCTGAATACTGTAGTTTTCAACATAGTTATTTTTTACTTCTTTTGTTAGATTGATTCCTAAGTATTTTACTTTTTGGGGTATTACTTTTAAAGGTTTGATTTTCCTAATTTCTCATAAAGAAAAATTGTGAAGGTAGCAAAGATAGGAAAATGCAAGCTATTTCATGGATAAATTAAGTCAGCCAAGATGTGGTTCTTAGATCTCCAGTCCCCAGATCAGAGAGAAATTAATTTATATTGTTTATGCCACCCTTCTGTGTGTTTTAGTATGTTAGCCCTAGAAACTAATATACCACGCAAAACATTAAAAAAAATTTTTTTTTCAAAGTAGTGACTCAGCGCACAAGATATGGGCATGAGATTTCTCCAGTTGATGTTAGCAAGAACCTTGCTTTTCAATAGAGACACTAACAAATATAGCTAACTTTCATTTTTCTCTTTTTATACCTCGCTTTTATGGTTGTTCTCATTTGTAAAAAAAGTTATTGTTCTTATTTTTGTTTTGTTCTTCATTTAGTGTAGGTATCACAAACTCTAGCCTGCAAGCCAAATTTGGTTCACTACTTATTTTGTAAATAAAATTTTATTGAATACAGAAGAACATTTTATTTATGGATTGTCTATGGTTGTGTTTTGTACATTATCATAGTTGGATTTTTGCAACTGAAAACCATGTAGCCTGAAAAATCCTAACCTGTGACTATCTTGCCCTTTATAGAAACACTTTACTGGGCCTGTGAGATAGCTCAGCAGACTAAGCACCTGCTTAGGTAAACACAGGGACCCAGGTTTAATCCCTGGTACCATATGCCATGCTTCCCATCCCTGAGTGCACTGAGCAAAACACTGAGACTGGGATGGTGGCTCATAACTTTAATCCCAAGGGTGGGAGGCTAAAAAGAAGAGGATCACAATGATTCTCAGCTACATAGTGAGACCCCATACCAAAAATATTAAAAAAAAAAAAAGACACACTTTGCTGACCTCTGGTTTAGAATGATCACATGCATGTAGAAAAGCATTTCTTTATTCTGTTGGCCATACCATGAATACCCCTTTCTTTTGGCCTGAGGATTAACTCTAAATAGAAAAAAAAATGCCTGCTACTTTTGCTTTCTTCCTTCTTGCTCTCTAGTAGTTTCAAGTTTACTGTGCCTTGAGGCAATCAGCTTCTGAATCACAGTAGTGTACCCTCTTCCTTGCCATATCTAATAAATTTCCATGTATCTTTGCCAAAAGTTATCCTCATGAAAGGGACCACAAATTTTGATATCATTTGGCAATCATGACAAAATTTCTGGGTCCTCTTTGTAGTGCCTGAAAAAGAAAGATTTTCTATTTTCTGTTTTTTAAATAGCCTCACTTTTAAAGGTGAAATCTACTCATGATCATAAACTTCTCTTATGCAGTGGTCGAGAATGAAGATGGACAAATGTGGTCTGTGATTTGCCATGAAATTAGGAAGTAATGAAATCCAATTGGGTACTTTCACTTGCAATTTTGCTTCCTAGACCTGTGCCTAGTGGTGTGGTCTGCTGAGCTGATCATGTCTCATACACGCTCTTAGATATTTAATGATAAATAATAGACCAGTAAGAAGTATTCAAGCATTCAATCTGATAGCTGCAGAATGACTTGCTACTTCATGCAGTGGGATTACAAAAATGAATTTGGAGGTTTGCTTCAGTTTATAAAAAAGCTGTGAATTGTCCTTGCAACATAACAGCTTTTAATTACTTATAATGTTATATGTTATGCTCCTGTGAAAAGTGAATTTGGTGTTTTCCCTTCCCCATGCAGGTAACAATTTAAAAATATATAAATACATAAGAGGAAAAAAAGTACCACATTGTCAGAAGTGCCACATTCCACTTTATGGACCCTGAAGTAATGGATCTAAAAGAGATATCTGCAGGAGCCTGTTATTGACTGTGAAGACATTCCGTATCGGTTGACTGTGAACTGAAGCATCATTTTCCCTCATTCTGACACCTGGATAATATTAAATTTGAACCCTTGATCTGATTGATACATCTCAGCAGCAGGACATTTAGACATTTGTGTCATAAAACCAAAATGAAATATTTTATATCACTGAACACAGCCCTGCAAGGTACAGTAGTTAAAATAAAATGAAGTTAGCATCAATTTTCCAGTTATTTAAAAAGCATGCACACAGGCTTATATGTGCACATATACACGTAAGCCTGCCACAGACATGCCCCGCCTTTTTCGTTTTGGAATGACATTTAATAAAGTTTCCCAAAGTAGCTGAGGTGGCAGCATTAGAGGCAATAAAGAGGGACCTACTTACATATGCAAAACAGGCACTCACAGGTGCAAGAAAGGTAATTGCTGGTGCAAAATATTCCATTACCTATTTTACATGCACAACTGCTTGATTTGTAAGGGCAACTAGCTGATTTTGTCTTTCTCTGCATAATTTTTATGCACAAATTAGTTATGTTGGAAAATTTGGAACCAATATTTCTCTGTTCTTGAACCCAAAATACATTATGTTATAGGTAACAGAAGCTTTCAATTCAGTCAGCAAAATGTTATTTTCTGTCTCCTTTATTTGTAAAAGTAAAACACACAAAGGCTCTTTTGTAATCTTATTTTTTCTTCCCTTAATAACAACTATTTTTTTAATTCAGTAGTGTGTTTCATTAGCACTTTAAAATCTGCTGAAGCCAGGCTGCAACGAGGCCCATCACAGCAGTGTATTATGCATTGCCTTGGGAACAATTTAGACATACTGTCTCCTCAAAGCAGATTTTAAGTGGGCAGAACATATTTAACAGTAGGATTTATGGGACCTAGAATGGAACTACAATGAGAAGTATAGGGAATACATACTAATCCTCACATTAAACAGGCTCCCTACAGCACAGGTAAACTCTTGAGGATTTGACATCCTACATGGACACGTTAAGTGTTTACCATCTATGAAAGTCTAACCAGAAGCATGCAAACTGTGGTCAACTAAAGGGCAGTCAACAACAGCAATGATGCAACTTTAATATGTACATAATTATTGATCTTTTTAGTATAAGACTTATAAATAGTATCCGTATTTAGGGATAGGAACTAAAGTACTCTGGGAGTCAGGCATCAACAACATAGTTATTGATAGGCTTAGACAGGTCAGACACTAAAAATATAGACAAAAATGTCACAAGGTGACTTGTGAAATAAGATCAAACCAAGTATCCCTTTCCTTTCTTAATATGATATACATATGTTTCTAAAGCAAGGCTGCTTTTTATTTCAATTGTGAGTGCTAATGGGGAACCATATTAAAACCTGGTAGATGTCCTTAACATCGTATAATAGGTAAAGAGCGTAGTGTCAAAATCTATGTACAGTCTGTATGTCATTCTTATTAGTTTTTCAGCATTGATACTTGGGAACAGATCACTCTCTATTTCATTACCTGGTTTCTTAGTTTAAAGGACAATATCTTATCAACTTTTATGACATTACAGAGCCCTGATTGTTAAAAAATTTTTTATGATTTTTTAAAATAAATTTTTATTCTTATTTTTTATGTATTTAGTACAGGGTCTACAGAGTCTCACTCCATAGATCAGACTTGTAGTGATTCTCCTGTTTTCAGCCTCCTAAACTCTGGGATTATAGACATGCACCACCATGCCCATTCTCAATTGCTGTCTCAGCGAGCCCCAAGGGCAGGGCCGGCACTGCACACCAGGGATCAAACTCAGCCACTGCACTCTGCCTAGGCAGGTGCTTTCGTCCACTAAGCTGTCTGGCCAGCCAAATATATATATATATATATATATATATATATATATATATATATATATATATATTACATTCTGTGTCTTGGCAGAAAATTTTGAAGATTAAATGGATATGCACATTTTAATCTTCAAATTTTTTTTGCCATGACACAGAATGTACGATAGAAATGGCATGGCTCAGCATCTTCACATGAAACACTTGGATTTGTTTTCATTCATAAGTTTTTCTGAAAACATCTACACTTTTGCAGTTGATTTCTTACAAAGGAATAGCTATGAAGTTTCTCTAGTTAATGGAAAAAAGAAGTTTTGTGTCAAATCTAAATGTCTATTCTAGGAGTTATTATTGCAGGGAGTCAGAATCAGTATCTGTTCTCAAGAGACATTTAGATCCAGATGGTATGGATTATTCTTTTCTAAGAACTGTAATAAATTGTGTAAAATGTTATGTATAACCTTCTCACTGGTAACTTTATTATTTTTTAAAAAGCAACATGCAGATAAAGGTCTAGCATCTAAATTTATTTTCTATGTGAAACTTTTGCAAGAGCAGAAGTTGGGTTTTGTTTCTTCAGCCCAGATAATTAGCAGCAATATTCTTTTAAAGGAACTGACATGAATGATTTCTGTAAGATAATACATGAGTTAGGGAAAGAAGTTCTCTGTGAAAGGTTTTTAACTTTTTTCCCATCTTGAATGTGAATATGGATAAAAATCTTTTAAATAAATGATGAAGTGATTAATTTTAGATGTTAACATGATGGGGCCAGAATGATGCCCAGATTAAATATCATTTCGATGTGTGTCTTTGACTTACATGCAATTAGGTGAAGTTGGCAAGCAGATGGCCCCTCCCCATGTTAATGGATATGGTCTGATCCACTGAGGGCACAGACAGAACAAAAATGAAGGAGAGGAAAAGTCAGTTTCACTTCCTTTCCACCTGCCTTTTTAAGCTGGGAGATTCATCTACCTGGTTCTTAACCCTGATTCTCAGCCAGAATTATACTACAGGCTTTCCTGGACCTCCACTTTGCAGATAGCAAATTATAAGATATTTGTGTCTCTATAACCACATAACCTAACTAATTCCATCTGACAGCAGTATCTCTGTCTATCTATCTATCTATCTATCTATCTATCTATCTATCTATCTATCTATCTATCTACCTATCTATCTGTCATCTATCTATCTATATTGTTTTTTCTATCTCCTTTTTTTAAATTAAAAAAATATTTATGTATTTATTTGGTACAGGATCTCACTATGCAGCTTGGACTAGGCCAGCACAGTATGTGGTATGGGGGATTTATCCAGTGACCTTGAACTTGCCAAGCAGGTGCTTAGACCACTGAACTATCTATCTCCCCAACCCCTAAATTTTATATCTGCTTCTAGTTTATCATTTCTATTTCTCTGAAGAGCTTTGACTAATCCAACATTTGTAAAAGGATAAAATATATGAATGTATTGTGAGAATAAGTTTTCAAAATATTCTTTCAAAGATAAAGTCATACACTCAGTATCTTTTTGTTAAGCACTAAAAATGCTATGGGGATCTATATTTATTAATGAATCTAAGTATCAAATAATTATTAACAGTCAATAAAAGACTAAGCTAATTCTTGATAATCCAAATCAATTGCTCTGAACTTTTTCAAGAGACATTGAAGAATATTTGGAAATCAATTATAATTAAATATCACTGGTTTACTTGATTTTAGGAAAATATGAATAGGAAAAATAGAACATCCATTTCAACAGATAAAAAAAAAGTCAAATACATTATTATAACTGATATGCAGATATTTTAGCTGAAATATGTGTTTACTTGCATAAAATTTTATTCTTAGGTAAAAACTGTGTGTATAAATAAATATTATTCAATTTTTATGTTATTAAGATTTGTGGAAAAAGTTTACAAATTAAAACAAATATTCTTAATGATTATAACCCTTTTTTAAATTGGAACATGTGAGCATCATGTACATTTCATACAAAGTATATCAAGTATGAAAAGCAATGACTCCATTTTATTATATACAAAAGCAGCTGGAGATGGTGCAGATGTAATAACATTGAAGGAAAAATGGAAGTGAAGCCCCTTACAAAATAAGAATTGATTTTGAGGGAGATCAATACTTTTGCATATAAAAATTATACCTACTGTGGAAATTACAAGGAAAGTGCTCCAATCTGTAAATCATTCATGGAAAATGAACACTTGCAAATAAAATGTACAAAATGGAGACTTAAGTAAAGTGGTACTTTTTTTCTGAAAATATTGATTATGATTCAATAAAACTTAGCAAATTGGCTCTAAGCCTATATACATACTGTGTAGGATCCAGATTGCTTCCTCCTCTGCTTGTCCTTTATCTATTTTTGCCTTCTCTTCTGGATCCCACTTTAGTATAACTACAGGCCTCATGCTTGTCTCTTTTCTAAGTTTGAAATACTTGTGTTGTCATGCTCGGAGTTTCTATAATATTATTGAAAAGCGTTACATTTTTGCATCTTTCAATAATAAATTGTTACTTGTGTAGTTTTCTTAGCCAGGGAATATTTTTATTTTTTATGGAACTGGGGATTGAACTCAGACCCTTACACTTGCCAGGGAATGTTTATTCCACTGAGCCAACTCCCCAGCCCCAAAATCTAAGGTTTAGTCTTCTAGGAGACTTTATTTTTTCATTTTTATCTTTTTCGAGGAACCAAGGATTGAATTCATGACCTTGCACTTGCCAGGCAAGTGCTTATTCTACTGAGCCATCTCCCTGGCCCCTATCCAGGGATTTTTTTTGTTGTTGTTGTTTGTTTGTTTGTTTGGCAGAACCAGGGATTGAACTCAGGCTCTTTCACTTGCCAGGGAAGCGCTTATTCTACTGAGCCATCTCCCCAGCCAGTTCCAGGGAATATTTTGAGTGGGAACAGAAAGCAGTTTCTTCCTTGAAAATCAAACGGACAGTTTTTTTTAGGAAAACTAGTTCTTATTTTTTTAAAGAGTACAAATGAGAATTTAAACAAAAAAATTATAAATGATACAGAATTCTACTTTACAGGGTAATATAAATTTCACAGTATTTGTGGTAGTACATAGTGTTGTCTTTCAGCCAGATATTCATATTACCAGACATATGCATGTAAAATTGGAAGAAAGAAAAATAAGCAAAGAAATATAAAAGGAGTTAATAAGAGAAAAAGTACAAACATTGGAAAAGAGATAAAACAAATTAAAGCATTAAATGTTCCTTTCCATAGACCAGCAGAGATGGTTGTCCAAGGCACCTTGTTTCATACACAGATAAACTATTAAAGAATGAAATATTGAAATGTCCATACTGCATAGGACATGTAATGCAAAACTGCAACGAATGCTTAACTGCAAGACACATTGCCACTGATTCTCCTGAAAATATTCCCTTTGCCTATGAATATGCAAGGTTTTATTCCATTGGTTTTATCATCTTTTGGAAAAAGCTTTGGAAGTGTTTCATTGGTGTCATTTCATGATATCTTTCATGTTCTGAGTACATTCAAAACGTTACTGGCAATTTCTATCAAATACGAGCATCGCAGTGCATCTTCATGTGCTTGTCCTCTGAGTCTGGCACTGTGTTACTGCTGCCTCTGCAACAGCGTCAGATGATCGGCAGTGGCAGCTGGACTTGTTCAACCCAAGACACTGTGTCAGTTCAGACAGCACATCTGCAGACGCTCACAGAAGAGGATTTCTAAAAGTGCTTCCAAAAGTGGCAAGAAGAAGGGATAAGTGAGGGGGTTAATGGCAGCGTCCTTTTTTCTGTAACCATTTTTAAAAATTAAAATATTCACTATGGCTTGTGGTATATGTGCAATTAGAATACTACAGGTACGTGTGTGTGTGTGTGTGTGTGTGTGTGTGTGTGTGTATGTTTTGTCTATGTGTGTGTTTGTGTGTGCTGGTGCCAGGAATGAGGTTGCAAATTAACAGAACAAATCTTTCTGCACTACTTAAATTTCTAGTTGAGGAGAAGAATACTTAAAATACACAGTTAAGAGGGGGAAAAGTTTAAAGTGGTTTTAGAATTGTCATTCCACAGTCAGTGGGTTCTCTGCCAGGAACATCATGATGGAGGTTGTGGTGGAGGAAACACATTAGAGGCCGCATGTAGAGGCCACTGTAGAGGAGCATGCAGTGGAGGAGACTCATAGGTGAAGCTGTTTACACAGAAGTTAGCTGGAGAGTGTGGACTCGAAGGAGGATCCAGCTTCGCAAAGCACCAAATTAAAGTTATGCTCTTGGGCAGTAAAGAATATTTTAATTATTTGGAATAATTTTAAAATTCTCAAGGGACCATGTCAAAAATACATCATAAGTATCCTCACTTCATTTATACAAAATTATGATGAGACAGTATTTACAGGTAGGTTATCTGTACTTGTTAAATGAAAAATTAGTCTTGGGTTATATGTAGATTAGCATCTTAATGTGGGGAAATTTTTCATTTATTTTTTTTATTTTTTAAATTTTTTACTAATTTTAATGAGAAAGAAATAGTAATGAGACAGTTTTAAACAGGTTAGTAGGACAGCTGCAATAATTAATACATTTCACATTGTTTTCTTCATAGTAGTTTTTCAGAGTACAAGTGAAAAGGACATTTGGAAGGAAGAAGAAAGATCAACCTTTAAAAAAATGAGCTTATTACATTGACAGGATTTTGGTGGTTTTGACCTGCTTCTGTTGGCTGGATATGTTTAGCTTGAAATGTGCCTATAACAATTTCTGAGTTAAAGACTGTTAGCTTATCCATGTACTAAACAGTTGTAATAAGAAAAATAAACAAGGTTAATATTTAGAGTAAATTAAAATGAATTATTACTGTAACCATTTATCAGCATGATAACGTATGAAATAGTACTTTTCTATCTGGAAAGTGATTTCAACTAAATGAGCTAATGTGTACTAATCTTTTTTAAAAATCTATTTATGTTTTTGTTACAAACTTACTTTATTCCATTTTGTATAACTGTTTCTATCTACCATGATGTTCTGAATTTCTTGGTTACTTTAAAGTATAGCACAACAGTTCAGTAAATATTTGTTGAAATAAAATTAAAGTGCATTATCAATATATATTTAATGAATATAATTGTGTTATCATGGAGAAGGTAGTATATACTAGAGTCTGCAGAATGCAAAAGAATGATTTTTGAAAGACAAAGTTTAGTTCAGCTAGTAAATATATATTAAAGAAAGATAAACAATGTAACAGGAGACAATAAGTTCTAAATGCCAGATGAGATGTTAGGAGGTACAGAAGGTACTAGGAAGAAGTCATTCCGGGCTGGGAAGGATAATGAAAGCATGACTCTTGACATCTCTGCTGTGCTCCTAAAGAAGAAACCTCAACCCCCCACACTTCTGAGTGGGATTCAAAATTCTTATGTCTGTTTATTTTCTACCTCTCTAAATGCCAATGTTTGGTTCAAGGACAGATAGATTTATTTATATAATTTCCATATGAAAAATGCTGTTATAATATTCAAAGTAATATAAAAATATGTGACTACACAATGCATCTTTTTTTTTGAGAGATAAAAAAAACTAGGAAATGATTGATATGCTAAGAAAAGCAGTCCTTAGTTCACATCCTTAGAATCAGGGAAATATGTCATTTTCTTGTTTTTTTTTCTGTTTGTTTTCTGTAGAAGGAAAAGAAAAATGGAAAGTCATTGTTGAGAATAATGTTTTCCATGAGTGTGGGGGACATTGAGCATTTTTCTTTTCACAACTATGGGCCTCACACCCACTGAAGTTCTTGTATTGAAAATATCCTGAGTCTCCAAAGCACTGAAGAAGTGAGACGTTACATTTTTCTAATTAAAATATTCCATAGCATGCATAGTGTGTCTGCATTTCACTTGCTTCTGAGTTGGTCTCAGCTTCTCTTTATGTTACCCCAGAAGCCAGTTTTACTTATGCTTTGCTGAAGGGCAAGCATGACATTCCTACCTAAGAGACAAGAACACTATCACAGAATTACACCCTGCTTGGAGGAATTGTGAACAGGAATTGTATGAGGTAGACTGTAAACTTCAGGTGATTACGACAGGGTGAGGAGGGAGACCAATTAAAGTAGAGTGTTAATCTGCCGAGTAAAGTAACAGGTTAGTTTTAGGGTTTCAGCAAGACCTAAGACCATAGCTAATAACAGAGCTAGTTATTATCAATTCAATTTTTATAAATTTTATTCAGTATTTAATATTCATATTCAATAAGAGTTTTTAACTTTGCTGTTGGGAGATGTTCCTCAAAGGAAGTGACCATATAACTAGATCTTAAAAGATGCTGAGAATACAAATAAGAGGAAGAAAAAGGGGCCTTCACAAAAAAAGAGTGAACTTTGAGTTATTTAATTTTGCATATAATAATGTGTATTTCTCCACTGCTTACAAATCATGTAGCTGAATAGGATTTTTGTAAGAAGAAATTACAGTATGATTAGGTTTTGAGCCACTTAATGCTCCTATAGTTGTTATTATTTGTTAGATAAAGTTTTGGAACAATCATAAAAAGTTCAAAGAAATTGTGTTGGGAAAAAGAAAAATCTGGTTGCAAAACATATCTTGTAGAAAAAGATGTAAATCTGGGCAGTTCAAGATATATTTTGGTCCTTGGATTGGCCTAATCTGTATTTATAGGTAGATTGATCCTTTCTAATAGAATTGTTCTAAGAGTGGGAATTTAATACATATTTGATAAAGTAATAGCAATCACATTCTACTAATTACTTTGAGGTCTCCATCAGAAAGCCAGGGAAGCTCAAGCAGCTTGGAGAAGGTCACCAGTGTGACGTGATCCTCACTGGTACTGGGAGAATCCAAACATGGACTGTGTCTTACTGTCCTCTCCAGTGCAAGGTCCCTATGCATACCCCCAAGGACAGGGAAAGCAAGTATCTCTTATGATTTCTTGACATTACACAAATTTAATTATTCAGGTATCACCCTAGGGGAAAAACATGTGGCAGATTCTTCGCACCCAGCATAACTTATCAAAAAAATACAGGGCAAGAATTCCTTATCCCAGCTCCACACAAAGAAAAAGGAAGTAAGAGGTGTGAAGCAGGCAGAAAAATGACAAACATTTGACAGAGCATCAGACATTTCAGAGAGATATGTTCTGAGAGAACATCAGAATCTCTAACTGGACTATTGGTGAAAGCATTTCTTTTTCAAAAGTAGGCAGGAAAGACTGGATAAGATACTATCTTCATGCAATTTAAAGTTAGAAAGACAGTATTCAGTGGGCCTGGCTGCACATGCCTGAAATCCCACCTATAATCCTCCTGAGGCAGGAGGATCATGTGAGCAGGACGCTAAACGGGGCTGCGTAGTGGATTCAAGTTCAACTTGAATTATATAGTGAGACTCTATCTTGAAACAAAACAAAACAAGATAACTTGGAAGTAATTTCTAGAAATAAATTCAGAAGCTAGAAATACTGGGTCATGGAAAAAAAGAAAATAATAGATGAAAGAATAACAAAGTTGAATACATGGTAAAAAAAAAATCTCTTCTACCTAATAAAAGTGTAGGGTCTGACTCTATCAGTGCTGAGTTCATCTGAAAAAGAATTGATACTAATTATTATGGTTTGTGTCTTGTGTCCCCCCAAAGCCTCATGCAGTCATTGCAGTGGCTTATAATTTGTGATTAATTCTAATGCTGGAATTATGGGTGTAAGTGCTACACCTGCCCTGGGGCAGATGGTCTAAATAAAATACAACATAAGGAAGAGAGAGAGGCTGGCTAGTTGCCACAGCTTCTGCTCCTCCTTTGTTCTTTGCAGGTTTCCACTACCATGAACTGCTGCCCTACGCCATGAGGAATGCTTCCGTGGAGCTAGCCAAGTATGGACTGAAGCCTCTGCTAACTGTGAGCTAAATAAACTTTTCCTTCCTTAACTTTTGGCTTTGGTTATTTTTATTTCATCAATGGGAGAAAAGCAACATCAACACTAATGATGGACCTCAAATTTATAAGGAATTAAAGAAAAGATAAGCGTTGACTCAAGACCAGAACTAGAACAGGATAGTGCAAAAACAAAAAAGCAACAACAATAAAAACAAAACTATAATCAGTATTCTTTATGAATATTGATGCAAAACTTCAAAAGTATACTAACAAACAATTCAAGGATACATTTAAAATATTACCATAATCAAACAGGATTCATCCCCATGATGCAGGGAAGATTCAACAAATGTAAATTAATATATGTGATATACCACTTCAACAGAATGAAGAACAAAAGTTAAATACTTGTCTCAATAGATATAAAAGTGAAATTCAATGTAAAGAAAAATAATTTGGGCCAAGAACATAGTTCAGTGGCATAGCACCTACTTGGCAAGCATGATTAGATTCCCAGTATATATTAAGGAAGAATGTGCCTCAACACAATAGTGGCCAAACCACAGGTAATATTATATCCAGTGCATTCCTAACAAAACCAGAATTCCCAGTCTTGCTATTTCCATGTGATACTGAACTCTTGGTCACAGTAAATAGAGGAAAATAAAAACAAGTTTTTGTTTTGGAAAAGAAGAATAAAATCTCCTTTAACAAACGTCATAATTTTCAATATTAAAATAAAAACTCTAATAAATGCTATTTAGATTAAGCCAACTTAAGAAAAGTATAGAATACATAGCTAACACAAAAAAATAAGTTGTATTTTCGATACTAACAGTGACCTATTGAAAAATAAACTGAGGAGAAGATACTGGTGATAATAGAAGAAAATATTTTTGTATCAATTTAACCAAGGAAATAACTGAAAATTAAAACACACCAAATGGAAGAAACTGATATAGACAGGAGATTAACATGACAGAGACTGGCAGTGAAATACAGCCTCTCTGGCACCTGGAATTGAGACAAGAGAGTAAGACCATAGTGAAGGAAAATGTAGCTGTCTGGGAATTGACAGGAAAATACTAAGAGAAAGTGAAGAAACAGTGCAACACAGAGAAAAGAATGAAGCAGTCTGGAAAGCTAACTCCAAAATTCCTTTCTCCTTCAACACGTGGAAAACCAGGTAAGGATCGGCAGCTCCAGGAAGAAACAGCAGATCAGGCTGGCTGTTCTGGCCCCGAGAAAATCCCACAGCTATTCCACACTGCAAAAGCAGTGTGGGGTTTTACATTGAAAGTAACTTCTTCAACAAGGAAGATAGAGAGGAAATGTACCAAGATCCCTGCAGTGGTCAATGTCCTGCCCAGTGTTGTGGCGCATGGTAGGGAAAAAAGACTAAGAGAAAACACAAGGTACAGCATGGATCTTGGATAACCAGTTGCTCTTGAGGAACAAAATGCCAGATCCTTTGTATTTATTCATTGAGGAAAATGGTGAGGGGATTGCAGTTGGCTATGCTAGACAAGTGACAAAGCTTATAAGAGAGGGACAAAACACTTAGTGGAAGGGACAGGAACAGCCTTATTTAGGCTAAAATTAATAAGTAACCTACTGTGTAGCAAATTCTGAGAAAGGAGTTTTCCTGGGAGTCATGCAGGCCTCAGTGGAGGTGCTATCTCACATCTTAGTCCCACGGTATCAGTCAAGGCCATTGATTACGAACAATACTAGTTCATCAGCAGCTGCCTGCTTTTATAAGAAATGTATACACTCCTTGCCAAGATTTACTAATTAAATTGAAAGTCAATTCAAGGAAGTCACCTAAATACAGCCTGCACTGCTCATAGGTAAACACAATCACACTTGGGTCTGGGGGAGGATGACATGGGTAGTTCTTCATAAAATCCAGGGCAGCACCTGCCATATTGGAGAAATTTAATCCAGAACCACTTGAGGAAGGGATAATTGTTTAAGGATGAGCTACTGAGAAACTTCACTTTAGGTTTGTGAGGTCATAGTAACACAGTGTGTGGGAGACAGCCACAGAGACAATCATGGAGAGAGTGTAGATAGACCTAGAACCCCTGAGAAATTTTTAAGCTTAGACCAGGAATGATACTGAGGTTCCATCCTCCATGGGAGAAGCCAGGCTGGATGTATGTCTTTCAGAAGAGGGGGGTGGGTTTGAAAGTGATGGCATTAACTCCAGTGGACTACTTGGTATCCCCACCCATACCTACATGCTTACCTCTAGCACAGAGCTCAGTGGTTTGCTTCTTTTTGCCAGCTGCCTATGTAAATAGGAATAGCCTCAGTGTGGATGATCCCTAGAGTCTGACAAGTGTGGAGTGAGGGTCATCTGGAGAACAGAGGAATAGCTTGCAAATCCACAAATCATAAAATTAGACAGTAGACAAGGAGGTATACAGGGGGATGTGAAAACTTGAAGTGGTTGGTGTGAATATAGCCCTAGGGCAAGATGCTATTGACCAAGAATGCCCATCAGGAAAAGTAAAGCTGAATTCAGAATTCACAGACAAAATAGTAATTCACTATATGTGGTGAGTTCCAATACTGCAGAACTTGGGAAAAAAAAAACACCATTTTTGGATCGCATTTCTGTTTTTTTAATTAGGTATTTGGACTTTGAGTTTTTCTTTATTTCTTCTTTATTTTGCTATCTTTTTATTTTTTCTTCTTATTTTTCTTCGTTTTTCTGTTATTGTTATCTAATTCTATTAATTTGCATTTTTTCCTCCATTGGATCATTAATCTTATTTTTGTTCATTTTTTAATTTTTTTAATTTATATATGTGGTACAATGTTTCACTCCACAGCTCAGACTTACAGTGATCCTCCTGCCTTTAGCCTCTCCAGTGCTGGGGTTACAGGCGTGCACGAGCACATCCGGCTCAGTGCGCCAGGGGCGGGGCGGGTGTGGCATGTGGTGCCAGGACTGAACCTCAGTCTTTGTGTTCGCCTAAGCAGGCACTTAGTCTGCTGAACTATTTCGCAGGCCCCTATCTCACTTTTCTTTCTTCCTATTCTTTCACTTATTTTTCAAACTTCTTTCACTTTCCTTTTCTGCTTGCTCCATCTTTACAAGTATTACTTTGAACTTTTATTAATTTTTAGATATTTACTTGCTTATAAGCCATTAGTTTTTAATCATTGTGTTAATAGTGGAATAGTTGTTGCACTTAGTACATATTTACTGTATATCAAAATTTGATTTGTATCTATGCTATAATTACAGATATATTTTCTATTATTAAGCATGCTACAGTGTTATGTTGCTTATGATATATCAATATCCAGTTTGGCTATATTATTGTCACAGATTTTGTTGTTATTGCCATAGTTATTTCTATTAATTGGACTTTACTATATACCCAGATTTGGTTTGTATTTATGTCATCAGCAATGCTGCAATTTATTTCTGCAGAATTGTTTTATTTTTTCAGTACCAGGGATTGAACTCAGGCCCTTGTGTTTGCCAGGCAAGCACTTATTCTACTGAGCCATCTCCCTGGCCCATATTTCTGTAGAGGATGCGAGGGTGATCTGACTGCCACGTCTGTCACCCCACTGATTGCCAGGGTTTATTTGCCTGATCTGGCTGGCTAGGTGGGAGTCTCCTTCCTCCCTCAATGATCCATGTGTGTCCCTCCTGAAGCTGAGTGCTCGGTTGAAGAGGATGACCACCCCGATAGAGGAAGACCATTCCTCAGTCAAGGGTGTACGTGTAGCTGCGCTCCACTGCTAGAACCTCCAAACAAGCTCTCAAGGTCCTTATTTCTATAGAATTAGGTGATGGGCCAATTAAAGTATAACTGCTCTTCCTTTAATTAGCATGAATGGTCATAGAACAAAGCAAATCCTATGGAAAGCAACTCCCAAGTAAATCCCTGGAGAGCAGACATTAACTAAAGTCATCTCCATACTAACAACAAACTCTTCCAATATAATTGACTCTCAGTACACACCTATGCCCACATGCATACACCTGATAGTAACATGAGCACATAATTCAGTGAAGTGCCTCTCAAAATTCCTAACTCCCCCAAAGTGAGCCATGGGCCTTTGATGGGTAATTAAATGACAAACATCTAAATTATATGAAGCAATAAAAAAGGAGACAAACATCCAGGTCCTTAAGGTACTCAACTCAAAGGTAACATAACTAAACAGAATAGACTAAACACATTGTTCAGAGAACTTACAGAAGACAGTGGTACAAAGACAGCAGAGCTAAACAAAATGATACAAACATGAGCTACCAATTTAACAAAGAATTACAGCTCATGAAAAAGTTCCAAACAAAAATCCAAGAGATAAAAAATTCTATTTACAGTATTGGCAAAAGTGACTACTGTAAGGACAAAGGGTCAGAACTAAAAGATAGGCCTGAAGTCAATGACCATATAATACAAGATGCCTCACCAACAATAAGAAAATATGAGCACTGGATGTAATGGCTCTAGATTATTCAAATAAGACTAACAAAGATGAATGGAATCAGTGAAAAATCAGAAGATAGTACTAATGACATAAGAACCTGTATACAGAAAAAATAGCAGAGCCAGGCATGATGTGTGCTCCTGTAATCCCAGCACTCGGGAGGGTGAGACAAGAGCATCATTGCAAGTTTGTGATCAGCCTGAGTTACACAGTGAGTTTAAGGCCAGTCTGAACTGCAAGACCCTGTCTCAAAAGGACAAAAAAAAAGAGAGAAAGAAATAATAGCAGAAAACTTTCCAAATAAGGGAAAGACATTTACTACATAGATTAGCAAGGCACAGAGAACCCCAAGTAGCCACAGTTATAAGGAAACTTCTCCATGACAGTAACAGTCAAAATCCCTTTTAAAAGTGAAGAGAAAAGCAACAAAGCACTGATGAAGGCTTAACCATTAAAATGACAGCTTCTTTAAAAAGCTACATGAAAAGCCACATGAAATACAAAAAGAAGTATGTGGTCTAAAAATCCAAGTAAGGAAATCAATGCTTCCGGCCAACAGGAGCCTGAAAACTGGTGGGAGTATCTATCTTATGTTTAGAAAAAGAGGCATTAAAGCCAAAACTGATCAAAAAAGCAAAGAATGTCAATGTATATTAGTTAAATCAATATTAAACAAAAAGAGATAATAATTATATATTATAATTCTATTTAAATCATAATTATAAATATTATAAATTGTATTAAATAATAATTATCAATTATAAATAAATTACACGTAAGTTATATATGTAATTATATATAATTAATATATAATTACTTTAGAAAACAAACACTACTGGATGTAAGAGGTCAGATAAACATTAATGCTATTATCGTGGGAAGCCTCAATACCCCATTATCACAAATAGATCAGCTGTCCAAAAATATCAACAAAGAAATACCAAAGTGAATCAAACCTTTGCATAAAAGAACTTTACATATATATCTATAAAATGGTCCACTCATCAAGAACAGATTACACATTCTTCTCAGCAACAAATGTACCTTTATCCAAAGTGGACCACATCTAGTTTACAATACATTCTTTAAAAATTACAAAAGAATGAAAATTATCCCATGCATTTTATCAGACCTTTTGCAGTAAAATTAGAAATAATGACAAAAATTCACTGAAATTATGCAAACATGGAAATTTTGTAATACCATCATGAATATTCAATGAATCACACAAGAATTTAAGGAGAAAATTTGATATTTCTTAAAATCAAACAATAATACCAATGCAACATGGAAGACAATGAAAGTTATACCAAGATGCGAGTTTATAGTTGTGGATACCATATAAGTAAAGCAGAATGAGTCCAAATTCATAGCACAGTTACATATCCCAAGGGGAAAGCAAAACAAAAACATTCTAAATATAAAGCTAGTATAGGGAGGGAACTGGCAGATGTCAGAACACAAATTAATCGAACTGAGATTAAAAATCAATGAAAAGAATCAAAGAACTTGTTCTTAAAAAATAAAAGATATACCCTTAGCCAATCTTATCAAAAAAGTAAAGACAATAAAATTAGAAATGGAAAAAAAAAGTAAAATGACAAAGACACTACTGAAATCCAGATGTTCATTAATAACCAGTTCAAAAGTCTGTGATACAGCAAAGTAGGGAATCCAAAAGAAATGGCTAAATTCCTATATACATACAAATTATAAAAAATGAACCAAGAAGATAGTAAAAGCCTTGAATACTCCAATAATAGCAATGAAATTGAGGCTATCACATGAAAATTCTAGTAACTCAGAACAGTGAAGTACTTGCTAAACTTACTACTGCATTCTATAAGAACTGCAGGAACAATCTAACAACAATACTCCTCAAACTTCATAATGGAATTAAATGAAGTACCGCCACACTCATTTCTGTTAATCTAACATTACCTCAATTTGAAAATTCAGACAGACTCAAAAGAAACAGAAACTACAAGCCAATCTCTTTAATTAAACATAAGTGTGAGATATTCGATAACTACTGGAAAACAGAATGCAAGAACTCATTAAAAAATCATGATCAGGTAGACATCATCCCAGGGATGCAAAGATAGTTCAACATCTACAAACAAATGCTTACATTATAATCAGGGTCTTGACCTGGTCCAAATCTTCTAAACAAGTAGATGACTTAACAAGTAAATGAGAAACAGTAGAATGATTTTGGAGGCTCCAGGAAGATCAGAAGTCTCTCAGAAGTGGAGACTCTCTGAGAGTAGAGACAAAGAACTTCTCTGGACAGTCCATCTGCAGCTCACAGATTTGGGGGATGCATGAAGAAGAGGGTATGAAAGCCCATAACCTGGGAGGTTAGAACAAAGGCAATAAATTTTGACAACTAAGAAAACTCATAATTAAAACTTGAAAGTGGCTAAATGTTCACCAACAGATAAATGTATAAGGAAATGTGTTATTTATGCACAATGGAGTACTATTCTGCTATAATGAAGGATAAATTTGAGTCATTTGCCATTTGTAGGAAAACAGATGCATTTGAGACTGTAACATTAAGTGAAATATATGAGATATACTATCTCAATGCTGTGTTCTTTCTCTTACTCAAAAGATGCAAAAGTTAAAAGAACAAAATATATAAAAGTTAAAGAACAAAGTAAACAATAGATAATAGGAAACAGGGAGATAGATCTTTTTCAACTGGAAAGGGGACCAAGAGATGCAGAGTAGTGGAATGAAAGAGGGATAAAAAGAAGTAAAAACAATTAAGGTGCACTACAGATACACACCAACTCTCTATGAGGAGTGTAACCATTATGCACTGGAAGCATATACTAATAAATTACAAACAAAAATAACCTGAAAAAGACATAAGTAAGTGGAAATGTACCTCACATTTAGGGATCAGAAGAATTCATATTAAATTTAGAATGTAGGGCTGGGGAGATAGTTCAGTGCTCTATGCACCTGCTTGGCAAGCACAAGGACCCAGGGTTGATCCTTGGTACCACATGCCATGCTGACCCTAAAACAAGGTACAGAGGTGCACACCTGTAATCCTAGCACTTGAGAGGCTGAGACAGGTAGATCTCAAGTCCAAGCTACATAGAGTCCCCTCAGTTCTTGACATCAAAAGAAAAAAACAAAAAACAAAAAACCTCTCCTACATAGAGAGACCCTATGCCAAATGAATAAATAAATAAATAAATAAGATTTAAAAACTATTTTAGAATGTAAGTACTATTCAAAATAATCTATAGATTGAATGTAATCCTTATCAAAATTTTAGTAGCTTTTTTTTTGCAGAATAAATAGGTAAAAGTTCTATGGAACCACAAAGATCTTAAACATAAGGAGCTAAAGCAATCTTAATCAAGAAGAGGAAAATATTAAGCAATATGATTCCTGATCATATGCAATCATCAAAATAGTCATAAAAAACAACATTCCAATGTTGCAGAATAGAAAACTCAGCATAACCCATCCACATATACATACATACATACGCGTGTATTCAACACATTTCTCACAACGGGAAAATGATGGTCTCTTTAATAAATGGAGGAGAGAAATCTGTAAAAAAGTTAAATTTGATTTCTTTTTTATGTAGTACACAAAAATATATGTAAATGCTATTAAAAATCTTCAACACAAACCTGAAACTATAAAACTCCAAGGGTAAAACATAGGGGGAAAGTCTCTGGAAATGATTTTCTGGATGCGACCCTCAAAATCTACATCAAACTAAAATGTTTTCTGGGTGTCCTTGCATACTCCTGTATCCCCAGCACTCTGAAAGCCTGAGTCAGTCTGGGTGCCTTGGCTACTTTTCACTCATTTCTGGAACAAATACCCAACACCAAAAGTTAAGGAAGGAGAAGTTAATTTAGCTCACAGCGGAGGTTTCAGTCTAGATGCTGGCTCCAAGGCAGAGTAGCACATGGCAGAGGGCAGTGGTTCCTGGCAGCAGAAAATAGTGAAGAACAAAGGGAAGGGCAGAAGCTGCAGCTTCTAGCGAGCCTCTTATACCATCCTTCCTCTAATCCCTTTTATATCTTTTAAGTGATGAGTCACTCTAGGACACATCTCCAATGCCTAAGGTGTAGAATTGCTGAGCTAATTTAATTAAGCTTTTAAATTCTCAAGCAGACACAATATATGAACTACTACACTGGGCAACTTCATGACTTAGTGAAAACCTATCTCAAAATAAAACAAATAAAAGCTAAGGGTATAGCTCATTGTGAGGTCCCAGGGCACAGCCTCTGAACTGCAAAAACAAGAAGAAACAAAAAAAACAAACAAAAGCAAACAGGACACCTAACATGTGTCTGTACAGTAAAGAAAAGAACAAAATACATAGAGAAACTAAAGAATGGGAAAAATATGTTTGCAATAGTTGTTAGGGTTAATATCTAAAACTTTAAAGAGCTCATAGAACTTTATAGTAAAGCAAATATACAGGCAATCACAAATATACTAAATAAACTAATCACAAAATGATCAGAATCCTGAGTAGATATTTTTCCAAAGAAGGTATGCAAATGGCCAGTAAGTATAGGAAAGGGGCTCAAATTGCCTAATGATTAAGAAAATAGAAATAAAAATCATAAGGAGACTTCACCTCACAACTATTTGAATGATTATTGTCAAAAATCTTAAGATAAAATATGTTGAGGATGTGGAGAAAAGGGAACTCACTCTTGGTGGGACTGTATACTGATTAGGGAATACAGTGTTTATAATCTACTATATGATCTGGCAATCCTATTTCTACATATTTTTCCAAGGGAACAAAAACAGTATCCTGAAAAGATGTCTGTACTTTCACGTTCGTTATGGCGTTATTCTCAAGAGTAAAAATATGGAAACAACCTAAGTGTCAGCTAAAGGACAAATACATAAAGAACATATGATATACTCAGTAAAATATTATTCAGTCTGAAGAAGGAAGATAATTCTCCCATTTGTGATATTCTGATGAATCTGAAAGATATTCATAAAACAAATCAGCCATAGGAAAAAAATTGTTGCATGCAAGGTATCATTTATGTATGATATCTTAAATATGTCTAACTCATAGAAACAACCAGGGCAGGGTGGCTACCAGAGGTGAAGAAATGGAGAGATGCTGGTCAAAGGATATAAATTTCTAATTATGAAAAGAGTAAATTCTGAAGATTTAAGGTATAGTACAGTGAATAGTTGAAAATGTTCATTACTCAAATTTTTCTGAGAATATGTCTTCACACATACATACTTGGTAACTATATGAAGTGGTAGCTATGATAATTACCTTGATGGCGGTAATTATTGTACAATGTATATGTATACCATCACATTGCATGTCTCAAATACGTACAATTTTTTCAGTTATACATGAACAATGCTAAAAAAGATGCTTATGATATCATTCTTAGACTCAGAATTTTGGAATTAGTGTCCTCCCCCCTTTTTTTTTGACTTGTTTCAGTATGAATATGATGACTCAATTCTTGATGGGTCACTTGTCCTTAGAAGAGGGAATTGTCAGGCTTTTCTTAGGATACAAATGCACTCAGCTGATATAAATCCTCCCAGACACTAGTAGCCTTAGAAACACCCAAAGTTTGAGCTAATTGGGTTGTATTGTATATAAGAAATTCAGATGAGGTATTGAAAACAAGATTTTAGAGTTTACAGAGGATACTAAAACTGGAGGCTGAGCAAATAATGAGGAACAAAACAATCAGACTCAAAAGGATTTGGATTGTATAAGTAATTGGATCAGCAGATGGCAAATGCAGTTCAGTACAGGAAAATGTAAAATAGACTTGCAGCAAAAGAAACAAACCAAAAAATATGTGCTAAATGGAACAATCATACAGAATGCTGACCAGGAAATGGAAAGGAGGGGCTATTATAAAACATAAATCATAGCAACTCTTGGCTTATGGCTAATTTTGTTGTTTTACAATTCTAACAGAAGTATGAAAATGCATATTATCTATACTGGGAACTCACTATATCTTATGGGAAAGAAAAGTATCTTCAAATTTCAATTATTTTGCCACTCAGCTTTGTAAGACATCTTTCAAAAATTTTAAAGATTGTGCTGTTTTTGAGCATACATTTTTTTCTTTGTTTAGCCTTATGCACATCATTTATAATTACTCCTTCCAGAAAGATCAGAATAATGTTTTTGGGATATTTTACTAATTACCCTATATTTCACCTTGTCAAGAAAACCCCCAGGAGAGCTCACATCAGGGTAATATTTCCTTCTTGCCCTAATCCCTGAAGATAAAATGTACTTTTTAAAAATAAAATATACATTTTTTTTTGAGATGGGAGATCAGCTGTTTGGTGAATTACAAGTAGTTACAGGTATTGCATTTAAAGTTGTGTGTGCACAAAAGTATTATCTAAGCATTAGTATAAAAGGAGGAATACCTAGATACTTTCTTCAGAGGTTGGCAGGGTACTACTAAGAAGGATTCAATTGACATCTCTGAAAAGTATTACTGATGATTCTGATGTAGGTTATCATTGAGAGATATTATAAAAAACAAGCAGCTGTAGAAAAACAAAGCCAAAAAGAACACTAAGTCCTACTCCCCCCTTATCTAATTAACTAACTTGTCAACAGTCATACAGCTCAGACCTCATGTTCTTTAGCTGGAAAATGAATATAGCAAATTCCAGTATGCTTGACAGGGCAACAAATGAAATAATATCTGAGAACTTATTGCATACAAATGTAAATCAAGGCAAAATGCTAGCTAAAATGTAACATGTATAGTTCCGATTCCATAATAACATAATTTTAACTGGGTTTTTGAGGCAGCCATCTATCCCCAGCTGGAGTCAGTTTCCTTTTTATCTACTGCCACAGGAATCCTCACCCATAGTTGATCTCTGTAACCAAGTAGGTACTGAAAGTAGTAGGTGTTTTCTTTTGTGTATTTTTAAAAAGTGTTACCTGAAGGTTGCTAACTGTATCCCATGGTTTTGTCACTCCCAGGGAGCAACATTTTGAATAGCAATCATCAGTGTTTAGATCCAGTTGCATACCCTATGGTCACAGATAGTCAACTCCGGCTTTTGTTGTGGAGAATGACTTCTACTGGCCTCGTGAGCACATAATAATCACCCTTTCATCATCTACTACTGAGGTCTGTTTTTCATCTACACAAAGTAAAACTGAAGTCTATTTACAAATCGAAACTAAGCCCATGGAACACAGTATCTTGTGAAATCAATTGATCTAGAGAATATGTAAAAATTTCCATGGTTCTTTTCTTTTTGAAATTCTGTATTATCCAGGCTGTCTCATACAAAGTGTGACAGTTAAGGTTAGTTGAATTGAATTAAACAACAGTAAAGCCCAAACAATCTGAGTTAGCTAAACAGAGGTGTCCTGAAGTTCTACTCTTGGATGAGATTTGTGGTAAGCACAGCAGCATATATGCACAGCCTCCTTAGTGCTAGTCTTCGATCCATGAACCTCTCTTTGGAATAATCTGTGAACAGGGCTACCATTTAATTAGCTCAGCAATGTTAGGTGTTTAAAAATATTTTTTCAGGTGCTTTTTTGTATTCATGATAGATTCCCAACACCAAAAATCAATCTCAATCAAAGTGGCAACTGAGTTTATCATAAATTATCATGAAAAGGTTTTCTACTGAGTAGATGGTTAATTACTATCTAATTTGAATAATTTTGCATATTAATGAGAAAGGGATGAAAATCATTTTTAGATTCTTTACTTCAGCTGAGAAACCCATGGAGATAATGGCTCCTTTTAAAAGCATGTGATCTCTGTTACTAAAAGAGATACTGAGTTTTTTTCAAAAATTTACTGATTTGTTTTAAATTGATTAATGGTTAGTGTTTTGTCATTAATAAACTATATTCAAATGAATGACAACTTCATTATTTGACTCTGTAGCTGCTAGTTGCCTGCTGGTTAAGAAAAATGGAAAATAGAGGAAAAATATGCTAAGAAAAAATATAACCTTCCTCAGTCCTTGAAACTTTCTGGATGCAGAGATTTGCCTGCCTCTGATTATGATTGGACTTATAGAACTTGCTTTTGTTGTTACATGAAGTCCCTGTAACTGGGTTACAGGTGGTATTTAGATTTAGAATCTATATATGGACCTGGTAGGAATATACTTTTGAAACTGTTGTGGTATCCTCCAATTTGAAGAAGTGACTGACAACTGCCTCAGGCTTCAGAAATTATTGCCAGCCAGAAGTCAAAAGTCACTTGTATAAAGTGGCCTTCAAATCTTTCTTTGCATTACAAACAAAGAAAAACATTTCTTATATTTAATTCTCATTACAACAAATAATTTAAAGAACAAACTAATATTTATAGAACAGACGAGATCGGGTGTGTTCAAGGTGGTATGGCCGTAGACTATTTAAAGAACAAACTCAAGATTTTCTTCAATTTACATGTCAGATCATATACAAAACTTCTGTATTTGCTAAATATATTTAAAGATTTTTTTCCTTGACCTCTTTAGGCAGAATCTACCATTATCTGATAATTCCATGAATTCAGTTGTCTATATCTAGGACTTATTGCAGATGAATGCAAACTAGTTATGCTGGATTAAATTGGATAATTTAATTTTGAAACCAAAAACTTTATACAAGATGGGTAACAATGTCATTAAGTCTTATAGTTCACATTTAACTTTAATATATTGATTATTCCTTTTGTGTCAATTCCTTACCTGCCCAATATTGATTTTAAAGGCTTCTGATAAACAATAATAATATTCTTAAAGATAAATTACTTGAAATTAAATTTTATTATAAATAAAGTGGCTTAGATCAACAAACTTCAACTTGGCACATAGATTTTGAAGCACGATTATATAATTTGATGAATACTTGAATTGTGTAACTCAATAGAATACTAAAAAGTAGAAAAGTGTTTTCTTTCTGGGTCCAGAGAATGTACCTTTTATGTTACAAAAAAATTCCTGCAAGATGAGTTAGGTCATACCTGAAAATAGAACTGCTTAGCCGGGAGCTTTGATAATCAGTCCTAGGCTTGCCCATCCTCTGTTCATCTACCATCAAGGTCAAGACATATTTTTGGTCAGAAAATGAAGAAGGTTCTATGAACACAAGAATAATAATCTCTAAGTGTGACATTGACAATACATCTATCTGAAGAAAAAACTGGAAAAGAGGCAAGTCATTTTTAAAAGTACTGAAAACCTTGATGTTTCCAATGGAGCCATATGCCAGGGTAACTCTCAGGATAAGAAATGAACTATATTTTATATGCACAAAGTAGGATTTAAAAAGTATGAAATCAAGAGTGGCATTAGCATGAGCTGTCCACTCCCCCTCTCCTCCTTCTGGGCTCTTCCAGTCTCTTTTGCCAAAGAGCTGAGAATGAATTTCTGAGAGCCAAGGATATGGAAAGGAAGACAAAATAAAGCTGGGAGAATTTTGGCGTAATTACACACTCAACATACTGCACCGTTTCTTTAATATATTTCAGTAGCCCTGTGTGATCAGTTGGTGGCTTTCCTTTTCAGCAGTTTACAATATACTTTATTTTTCCTTAATTAAGCTTCACATGATGAAATTAATTACCGCTGGGTAGTTGAAATGTGGTGGGCTAATTTTCAACTTTAGTTCATAGAGCTCATAGTCTACATTCATCTCTGAAATTACCAGCTTAATAAATTATATTTGCCTACTTACAACTTCCAGTTTATGAATAACAGGACAGCTACAAGGTGTGGTTGTAAAAACAATATAATTTTTCCAGTGTGACTCATGAAACTTTCTCATTTAAACAGAGAAACTTTGAAACAAGCAAGATTTTTATATTATACATGTGTATTTGTATTCGTATTACACAAGTTTACATATGTTCTACAACATTCAAAACCATCCTCCCTTCCTATTAAAATGAAGCTGCATAGAATTTCATTTGTCCAAATGATAATGTGAAAATTATTTACATGATAAGAAATTCAGTATGCTAACCCGAACTAGTTTTGAAATATCTAGATACCATTAGTGAAAACTAAGTGTTTCCAAGGTTCTTGAAAACTTTGGTAAGGAACTGGCTCAAAGGATGAAATCAGTCAAAAGTCCGAAACATGTGTCTAGTTCTAGTATGACAAATTTTAGGCAATAAAATATACATATATGTACCCAAACAGAATAGTTTGCTTTCACATGCATAATAAGGCATATAGGCAAGTGTTATTCTTATCTTTAGATGAATGTGGTAGGGCCTCAGCATACTAATTGATGCCTCATATTGCTTTATGATCTTCAACTTCAGCTATCTGAAATTATACAGGCTCCTATTATAAAAACAGAAAAGACTGAAGGCAAGTGAGTGGAGGTCAGTCTATTGAATGAATGAAGAAGACCCAATATCAACATCGTTATCCTATTCTTTTTGTTCTTTCTTATACTTAAACAAGTTTGCTAGAATGTCATTGGCATTTTCTTTACTAAAATCTATCTAGTTACTTGAATTATGAGTTGACTTCCTGATCTAATTTTGATAGACAGTGGCTATGTTTCTAATTGGGATCTAAAGACTTGCCAGGTAGTGTGCTGAAGATTCTACATTTGAAAGCAAATACTGTGCATGTTTATTTCATCTTCTTTATTTATTAAGCTTTCTAAAATAACTCTTTACATTAATTAATTTATTGGATCTTTCCAACAGCTTTATGGATCACGTATTACTATGATCTTTATTTCACAAATGAGGAATCTAAATACCTGAGAATACAAATGTCTTCCCCAAGCTTACAGCTGTAATATGAAATCACATCTATCCAACTTCAGAGTTGGATAGTCACTTGCTGCTTCACTAAGTGGCTCTATTTACCCAGGTTCTGAGAGTACATGGTGTAATCTTCTCTGCTTGTAAGTGTGTAACTCTGATAAAATGCTCGGTTAGGTGAACATTATCTTCCTCTTCATTTGTCAAGTAAGACTAGTAACCACCATGGAATTTTAAATCAATTACAAAGTTTTAATAAATCACACAGAATAAGTAATGATCAGCCCTGGGCTAAGGAGAGTGGGTTGAAACAGTGAGTATCCCAAACCTACAGGCTAAACTAGACCTAAAACAAGGTGCTTACAAGGCTATAGCTCTTTGCAATAATGATAAGACTGAAATCTTTAGGGAAAAGTATATATTCATTCATTTGGTGAGAGACCCTGTTAGTGTTATGCTCACTGAAGATACTGTCTTATGACAAATATGGCTTACTATGAGTAACTGTGGTAAGATGAATATTTGCTTTTGTCTATCAGGACTTTTGGACATCATTATATCACTTTCTGCCTTATAAAAGAAGTCTAGTTGGATACAGTGAAAAACTATATGGCTGCACTTTAAAAAAAATTTTTTTTTAAAGAATAAAAAATAGCAATAGAAAAAACAGCATTAGAAACAATACAAAAGTTATGGCTGCACTTTTTCCCATTATTCTTTACTATCCCAGTGAGTAATACATTTTTCTCTCTTATCCCTAATTTTGTAGTCTATCTACTCCATTTCTTTAAACATGTAATGCTAGAATATGATAAAACTTGTCCTTCTAAAGACAGTCTGCTCTAGGAGTCCTGGGCCTGATCTTTATCAACAAAATAGAAGTTTTAAAATATTTGTTGAGTAATAAATGCTTTAATGTTTGCTGTTTACTTTATGTAGAAGCTTGTGTAGTGCAGTATTATACCAGAACTTATATTAATTTAGTTTGTGCTTTTCTTTTAAGTTCAATTTCAACTAGTGCTGAAGTGACAAAAGCTATTCAGAGAGAGTACTTTCAAAAAACTATGGTTTTATTCTGCTATTTCTAATTTTATCCTTTTACCGTAAACATATATTCCATGCAGTACATTTTACACTGCAATTATTTATCAGTGCAACACAAATAGTTCTGTAAACTTGTACCTTTTGTGTGAAGATCCTGAAATCAAAATAATCAACAGTAAACACCCCAACTACAGCTGCAGTTTTAAATATTTTATAATCCAATCAAATTGTTTGAGTAGTAATGCATTTAAATGTTGTTATGGAATCCCCTCCAGACTTTTTAAAATGGTTACTCTGTTCCTGGGTTTACTATTTATGAAATTCATAAGGGATGACAGTTTTTAATAATAGAGTATTTGACTTAGAGAGCAGTGTTTCTTTTTGCATCTCAATATAATCTATAATTTTCTCGCTTAACTTTCAGAGGGATGCAACTACAAATTATTCTTTATTAATGAACACATATACATCTGTTGTTTCTGCTGTAATTAAAATGATCTTAAATGAGTTTCACTTGAGTTACTTAGCATCTTTACAGACATTTGGATGAGAAAACAGTTTTGCCTTAAGAAAATAGGCACCAGGCTGAAATACATATTTAAAAAAGTACATTTAGAAAAAGCCTCAAAGTAGAGGTCACCTATAATTAAAAATAGAGATATTTTAGGGCAGGTCTATTCTTGATGTAGTTTAAATTACTTTTAAAGCAAAAAAAAATGGATTAGAATATTATGGCAGTTCTATGATAGAGCTAATGTTAACTGAAGCCTTGTTACATGATATGTCCTGGCCTAAGCCCTTTATACAACTCATTGCCATTGTCTGAGTTAATTTCCATTTTCTTCAATGAAGAAACTAAACCAAATAGACATTAAGTACTACAAACAGTAAATCCAGGATCTGGGCTTTCTGACCTCAGAGCCTTACATTTAGTAAATGCTACTTCACATTTATTGAAGTGTGCACATGGATTTTCTGCAACCAGCTCATTTTCAGAAGCAAAAACTCACGTTTTAAAAACATAGTCTATAAAATGGAATTTTTTATTTTAAAATGCTGAGTTTTCTCTTTAATATATAAAGCCATTCTAAAATATTAATTTTATGGCTTGATTTAAAATTAGCAAGGTAAATTGATATTTCCTATTTTTGTTGGAATTTATATAAGAAAGCTAATAAATTACTATGGTTACATTTTAACATGGCTCACTCACCTAATGTTTCAGTACATGTTCACATATAAATAGTATTAATTAAACAATGCATTCAGCTTTAAAGTGAACTGTGATATAGAATCAATATTTGAATAAAAATGTGTGAGAAGAGAGTAACAAGAATTTGGATACCATGATTTTAGTAAAGGCAATGTCATAGCAGAGTAAACTTTGCTTCCCAAGAGTTTTGCACTGTAGCATTTTATGTCTCTCTAAAATATCATGAAATTTGAATACCTGCAAGTTGTGAAGATAACCCATTTTGAAGTGTTATATCATAGAATAAATATATATCAAACAGACAAAACCATTAATGAGAAAATAAAGTTTTAGAAATAGTTAGAAAACTAGCATATGAGCTAGTGGGTCAGAAAAATTTAAAGCCAGTGGTGAGCTGGGGATACAGCTCAGTGGCATAAGTGCTGCCTGACAAGTACAAGGTACTGAGTTAGATCCCCAGCCCCCCAAAAAAAAATTTAAAAGAAAGATCTGGTTAGTTCATTATTTCCTCTTCTTCAACTTTATTTCCTTACAATTTAGTTAGTACATAGTCACTGAAAATGGAAGAATATATATATATATATATATATATATATATATATATATATATATGTGTGTGTGTGTGTGTATGTATATGTACATATATATGTATATATATGTATCAAATAAGATCATTTGTAA
Source organism: Ctenomys sociabilis (assembly GCA_004027165.1). Lineage (NCBI taxonomy): Eukaryota > Metazoa > Chordata > Mammalia > Rodentia > Ctenomyidae > Ctenomys > Ctenomys sociabilis. Next base: position 99,290 of record PVKA01000774.1, on the reverse strand, counting down.
ATATAATGTCAGATAATGAAATACTTAGAAAAATATTTTAGCACTTGTTATGTGGAGAGCAGTGCATTTAAAAGATTTTTATAGACACTTGTTTGTTTTCAGTCTGTGTTTTTAAACCTCATGAGTTTCAATGATCTGCCTAAATTTACAAAGCCAGCAATAAATGGAAGTCCAAACAGACTAAAACATGGACGTTCTACAGTCATGCGCAAGTGGCCAATAAAACGCTGGATTTGGGTGATGAGGACTTCCATGACAAAAAGTGGGTATCCCGGGCAGGGCCATGTGTTGCCACGCTCATTCCCTGAGCTGAATGGAATGGTGGGAAAACAAACTTGAAGGACTGGTAAGCAGGCTGGCAAGGGATAGCAGGAGAGGTTAGAGGAATTCAGCTCAGGGAATGAGGCCCGACGAGTCCGGACCTGGGAATTTTGTCTGTGGAAGGTGGACCAGGGCCTCCTTCCTGTCAGGGAGTGACAGCCTGGAGCTGAAAGTGGAAGGGAGATTCAGCCCCGGAGTGGTGGTGCCCATGCTTGTGTTTTGGGAAAAGAGAAAAAATAAGTACGTTGGGGGGTAGGGTGTGGGATGGGTGGAATGGGCACCCTACACTGAATGCTAAACAACAAATTCTTCTCCCAGTTCTGTAAGATGGGAAGTGCTACTTTGAGGACTAACAGATTCAGTGTCTGGTGAGGGTCCACTTATTAGTTCATAGACTTATTTTCTTGCTGTGTCTTTACAGGGTAGAAAAGGTAAGGAAACTCTAGAATCCCTGGATGTCTTTCAGATTAGTGCAAAACCAATTGGAAATTTGGTGGATATCATTTGTTATGCATTTAAGCCATTTCTATTTTATATTAAAAGACAAACTTGCCTAATCTTCTCTTCCTTTTGTAACGTAAATGGATCCTATTTTGCAGGGCCTAGTAAAAATTCCTGGTGGGGGATAAGCCCCCTATTTCACAAGTATTTACAAATCGGCCCTTATGTGTCAGGAAGTCTTTTATAGAAACAAATATATCTTTCAAATCACCCAACTTTTTTTTTTTTTTTTACATACACAGTAGGTCAGTCAATAATACTTGCTGGTTGGCTACATATTAACAAGTTAGAAAAGCAACATTCCTTGATTGTCTCCAAAGTGATCAGATTCTGGTCTGATTTGATTTTCAAATTTGAGTCCAGTGTATCTATAATTAAATGTTCATGGAATCGCCAATCATATCCATAAATGTATGTGATTATCAGTATAAATCATCCCTGCTCAGTGATGCGTGGGAGTTATGCTAATGGCCTCAACTAGTTTCTCTGTGTCTTCTAAGTGTCATTTTTTTCACTTCCCAGTATTTACTTCTTTTAATGAACCAGGGCAACTTTATAAGATGAAAATAAATGTGGAAGTCCACTAGGCAGTTACAGAGGAGGTGCTCTTGGTGGTGCCAAGTGATCCATGATGAGGGATGTGGATCTCAGAAGTGACTTCTGTAGCCATAAGACTGCACTGTTAGCATCTGTGATGCCACCTTTGCCCAGTACTTCCTGTCTTTGAAGCAAGTACAGAAATTTTGCTATTTTGAGAAGGTAATTACATTTCCTAAAGTATATTGTATTGAACACTGGAAAAAATAAAGATGGGGCATATATATGATACTTCTGGAGACGTTAACAGGAAAATTTTTAAGGTTTATAGTTTTCTTCAATGCAGAATTCATCAAGGCTTTCAATATGTGAATATTAATTGTGATTCTGCAAGAAATGAATGTAAAATTTAATGTTTCCTGAATGTACTTGATCATAAAATTTAGTTGCTTTTTATTTATTTACTTATTTATGTTTTCTTAAAACATCTTTCAGAAGGAATCTCTAGGGACATATGGCTTGTGAAACTCCAAAATTCAAGTCCACATACAGTACAGTTTATGTAATGTAGAGCATGGCTCAGGATCTTAATCCAAACTGTGTTGTTAATATTACTATCAAGAAACTGTTGATTTAATGATATATCACTATTTTTATGTTTTGTGGATGAGAAACCAAGGTGTAGTAAATTCAAGATTTCCCATGGTTGGGAAGCATTACAAAATAAAATAAGAATAAAACAACAAAGCAAGCACATGAATCAATCAATAAAACAGCAACCAGAACAAAAAATCCCTGGAGAACCTCAATCTGTGGACAGTTATTCCTCTATGCTATCCTTTTTTCACTGGCTCTCATTGGCTCTCTTTGTAGGCCATGACAGATCAGAAACCAAATCTCTGAATTTTAACTCAACCTTCGAGGATTGCTAATGTTTATGTGTAGTTGTCCCCTGAAAGCCTCATGCAGTCATGGGGTAGGGTTCTAGAACTGTGATTAACTCATGATCCACTGGGAAAATGGGTGTGAGTGCTGCTGGGATTATGGGTGTGAATACTGCACGCAGCCTGGGGCAGATGGCCAAATTGCAATTTAAGGGAGACAGATTTACTCTGCAGTCATTGTTGCTGCTGTTCCTCCCTTAGCTTGCTGCTCTTTGTGGTCGCTATTAAAGGTTGCTCTCTGCCATGTGTTGCTCTGTCTTGGAGTCGGCTGAGTGTGGATTAAAACCTCCAGTGACTGTGAGCTAAATAAACCTTTCCTTTCTTCATCTTGAGTGTGGGGTACTTGTCCCAGCAGCAAAAGAAGAATAACTGAGACAAGAATTAAGATGGTAATATCTCCTGAGAGTTTCCTCAGTGGGCTTAATTTACAGTTTTCCATCCTGTTTTATGCAAGGATGTCTTGGGTTTGGAATCTACTTAATCTACTTGGAATTTAATCACCACCATACAGCCATTAATGTTTGTTGAACAGTAATTATGTATGGGTTGGGTAGTTAATATTTAAAAACATACTTGCTTTAACTCATTTACTCTTTCCTTTCAATCCTATCAGGTTAGTGACATTCTAAAGAAACTGATTCAGAGAAATGGAACACATTTTCAAAAGGCACCTAGTAATGGAGAAGCTAGGACATGGTGACACATGCTTGTAATCCCAGCATGCAAGAGGTTGAGTCAGGAGTATGGAGTCCAGCCTGGGATACAAAGTGAGTTCAAGATTGGTCTGGACTACATAGCAAGACTCAAAAAATGAAAAGAAATACTCAAGTAAATAAAGAAGCCAGGGTTAAAAATTCAGATTTTCTTTTTGTTGTTTCTTTTAATATTTTCTTGATTGCAAAGATCACAGGTTTCTTATGACCCATTCTGCCCCTAAAATTTACAGAGATAATCTCTTCATACATTTTTCTGGGGGTCTATAAATGGATTGAGATGTCAAGGGACTGTACGTTTTCTTTCTCCACAAACTGATCTATATCCAAAGCTGAGCATTAGGTTTCACTCTCACAGTCCAGGAGACTGTATAAGAGAGGAGTCAGCATCCCAGTGATTCTGATGGAAGCACTTTAACCTTGTCCACCTCCAGAGCTGCTCTTCCCATGTCCTGAAAATTGGCATGGAGAAAGGGATTTGTCTGGCACTTAGGTAACCATGTAGAAGTGCCAGGGTGTGGTCTGCACAAAACAGACCAGAGTCAGTCTCTGTGTGACTGCAGTTCTCCCTTATCCATGTTTTAAAATAGCATGATTAATTTTGCTTATCAGGCTAATTACAAATTATTTATCATTTTAATCTGGAATAAAAGTTTGTATTTTTGTCAATAGACTTGTGAATGAAATGCCTCTCTCTTTAATTCCTAGAATAACTGTTATTAGAGCTTATGTGATCAATAATTTATACATTTCACAAATATTCTAGAAAAAAATATTTACATGGGCAATGACAGCAAAGGACAAAGGCCCAAATAAAACTGTCTGGTCAATAATTTAACACTTTCAGAAAATATACAATATCAATTCTCACACAGATCTCTGAGATAGATTTCTTCATTAAAAATCTATTAAGAAAGGAATTTATTAAACAAATTGTTAATATTTCAGAGAACTGCTAAACAGCAAATTAAAACAGAGATAAAATAGCAAAGGAAAAATATATCTCATGATTAAAAATGAATTTGTACTTCTCAGTCAATTTCACCAAAGGCTAAATATTTCTTCAGTCTTTCAGTTTAGGATCTTGATATTTTTGCACAAGTATGAAATTAGTACATAGATTTACTCTGTACTATTTTGAATCATATATGTTGACTATATGTACTGGACATTTTTCTTCACAATGAAAATCATTAAAATAACAGTAACAGAATGTATGTGGTTTTGTTTCATCTTCCCTGCCATGATACAATCCCCGGTGACCTCCAGTTTACTTCTGGACTCAGTTAATGATATTAAGGTGGGTGTTTCATACTTATTAATAAAAAATACTTTCAAATATATTGGGCTTGCTACAGTTTCAGGATTTGTGTGATTTCTTTCCTTTATACAAAGGTCAATTTCAGGCAACAACAAGTTGTGGGCTTCATTAAACATAGTTTGCAAAATAGTTCTTCATTTATTCTCCTTTATTTCAATCACATATTTTGTTCAGTTAACTAAGAATCTATTAAATGCACTTTGGAAAACAGTAGAACTTGTATATGAAAGCTTCTAAAGAGTTTATTGAGAACAAGTCATTTTAATTCAGACATTTTGAAAAATTGCTTAAATATTGAGAAGTAATGAAATCCAAGTTTATTTATAATGCTTTCATCCATCTATCCACGCATGCATCCATCAAATGCTTTTTGATTACATATATTGTTAAAATGTTGCAGATTTCTTAGAGGTATACTCTGAAAAAATTGTGACTATCCTAAAAAAATTGATAGATTAGTCAGGAACACAGGCAGCCATAGCTTCTGACTTCTGAATTATGCCAGGCTTGAAATTGCAATACATCATAGAAAAGAATGATTGGAAAAGTTGTGTCACTTTTAAGTGGCCATGAAACATCCTTAAGTGACTCTGTGCCATTGTATATATGGACATCCTAATAAAAATTAAAGGCTTCATGGGGAAATCAGGTATCATGTGTGGCTCCATTTTCTGCTCCTCTAACTCCTCACTATGCCTTTTGATTTCTGATTTTGTAGTCTGCCTTATATTTGCCTCCCTGCTGCTCCTTAAAAATCAAATACTTGTATCTTGTGAATTTTGTCAGCTTCAGGATAGTTTCTTCCTTCCCTCTGTCCCTCCTTTGCTTTTTCCCTCCCAACCCCTCTTTTTCTCCCTTTCCTTCTTTTTTCTCTTGTTTTCCTTTTTCTTTCTCTATCCTCTCTCTTCTTTCTCCTTTCTCTCTCATCTTTCTCTCTCATCTTTCTCTCTCATCTTTTTCTTTCTCATCTTTGTCTCTCATCTTTCTCATCTCTCATCTTTCTCATCTTTCTCTCTCTCTCTCTCTCTCTTTCTCTCTCTCTCTTTCTTTCTTTCTTTCTTTCTTTCTTTCTTTCTTTCTTTCTTTCTTTCTTTCTTTCTTTCTTTCTTTCTTTCTTCATAAGTAATAAACCCAGGTCCTTTACAGTGAGCAACATCCGCCTTCCACTTCCTTTTTATTCTAAGACAGGGTCCTACTAAATTGGCCAGGCTGCAGCCTGCTAGATTCTTGAAACTACAGGTCTGCACCATCAAGCCCAGTTTAAACAATTCTGCAACCCTGTATGGATAAAACAGTTTTCTGTAGTTAGATTATCTGATTCTGACTCTAATAGAGTTTCTTGCCCTCGAACTCCCTGATATATGAAGCATAACCTGGAGGGGAAAAGAAAAAAAAAAAAAACTCCAGTCATTTTCCAGGATGTAGAGAAATTGTGTCTACCAGATTAGATCACAAAGACTGTTGAAAGACGAGGTATTTTTCTTGGCTCTAGAAAGATGATATGAATAGGGATTTATTGAGAGTCACTGGGAGCATGTTCTAGAACAGAGGAAGGTTCATATTTTCCCCATGAAGAAAACCACAGATTTAGGATTCTTGATACAAATTTTAGATTGAAGAGTGTAAAAGATAAGGTTTTCAGGAAATTTAACATGTTTGACTTTTTTTAATGTTGCATTTATAAAAGTGAGTCAAAGTGAGTCTTTCATTTGAGTAGAGAGAGATTATAACAAAATACTTTGAAAACAATGTAGCAGAGCATAGGTTGAGCTATTGTGACATTCATTGGTGAAGTTTCAACATAGGCTGGTGACAACTTCACAGGAATCCATGAGTTAGATGAGTGCATTGGAACACTCATTCTAAAATCATACTTTCTAGTATGTATATTGCTCGTACAACTTTTGACTATGAACTTGCGTGATTAGTTTTGCAGGTGTTCCGTGATTTTTATCATCTATAAAGGGGGAATAACTTTAAAACCAGTTTTGTCATGTTACTGAGAGGTTTCCATAGAAAACATATGTGCAGGCCTGAGCACAGAACATCATGCAGATAAGACTACCCCCAAATGCACATTACTGTAATTACTTTCTAGACATTGAAAGTCTAAACCACACAGTTACAGGGTGTGTGTGTGTGTGTGTGTGTGTGTGTGTGTGTGTGTGTTTCGGGGGCAACTATTGAGCAAGAAAAACAGTGCTGAGGTAAAATTCATAGGGTTTGGAAACATTAAATGTAGATCAATCTAGGGCAAAGTTCTGGGTGCAATCAACAAAAACAGAATTTTAAGAATGCGTATTAGATAAAACAGTTTCCATTCATAATTAGAAAGTTAGTCTCTGCTACTTCAAAATTTTTTTTTCTTAGTTTTCTTTTCTCAATTGAAAAAAAAATTTAAAGCAAATTTATGAACCAAAATAAGCTTTTGTGAACAGAGTTATTTTTAAAATTGGCTTCTTCTAATTTGAAGAAACAAGAAATTTGACTTTTTTTGCACATGAGATAAAAAACTTAGACAAAAGTGAACATTTTAGCATTGGACACTGAACAACTCTCAGACCTGGTGCAACAGCATAGACTAGTGGTGGGAATCAAGATCGTAAGCAGGAGCCTGGAGCTTGTCCGGCAGGCACCCGGGCCAAGTCCAATTCATGAACTGCTGTGAGAAGAGAATCCCTGCACCTGGGGCTGCAGACTACTCGACAGCTACAAGTAAAACGCAACTATCTTCAGGCAGGACTATTTTCATAACTTGAGACCTCTTTACTAATCGCAAGAATATTTGAATTTTTTTTTTCCTTTTACACTGCTGCGATAAGTAGTTCAACTACAGGTAACATTTAAATATTGAAAAACACATTTCTCCAATTTTAGACATCAGCTTTTTTTAAAAAATCATGTATTAGAAAATTTTAATTTATATCATGAGGCATAAGTGTGTTATTATTCCTGAACTGAATCTCTTCATCCAGAGAGGCACTACATCTCAATCAACATTTATGTGTGTGATATAAATTATAGAGAAGCAAAATTAATGAAAACTCATACCCTGAATTGTAATTTTATAACCAAATATGTATGTAATTTGTAAAATAAAAATAAATGCCATGTTTAAAAAGCAATGGAAATATAGAGGATGAAAGATTAGTTAAACTTATTTGAGGGGAATATTCTGCAGCATTCAGTATTTACGCTGTTGCCCAGCATAGAGCAGACATTCAAAGAAAACTTGTTCAACCAATGAACTATCGATGCGTAATTGGTTTCCCAAAATTTTGAGTTAAAAATAACTGTTGCTTTATTATTTCTTATGTTTCAGGTGAGTTGGAATTTGAATTCATTCTCTCTCTCTCTCTCTCTCCCCTTCCTTTCCCCTCCCCCTCCTCTCTCTTCTCCCTTTCCCTCTCCCAATCTCTCTCTACAGAAGTCAATCGCATCACTTCTGTCATACTGCATTATTCAGTACAACAATCCCCTCCACACTGGAACATTTTGAGAAGGGACATAGACTTTGGCTCACCTTGGGGATATAGTAAAAGTCTTCAAGAAAGGCATGTGAGAGAGAGGTATTTCTATTGTGAAAATGAAAATTTTTGGAGTGAATTTAATTGAATCTATAAAACTGTGTAATAGAAAATTCTTACATTTCTTTTGCCTTAAAACAGAAAAATGAAAACAGAAAAAACATGAAATTTAGAAAGCAATTTGGGGTCAATTGGAAATCAAAATTAGATATAGATTAAACTTGATCAATATCTACCCAATTTTGTATAGGATTTTTCTAAATTTTTATCTGACGATATGGAAGATTCCCATGTAGTCTGTGTCCATAGAATCCTCTGCTTAAAATCTACAAATAGGGGCTGAGGAGATAGCTCAGTGGAATAAGCTCTTGCCCGGCCAACACAAGGGCCTGAGTTTAATCCCAGGTTCTGAAAAAAAATCTACAAATAAACTACCTAGTTAAATTATTATTATACTAAAATTTTACTGTTTAGTGTCATATAACTAAAACAATAAACCAAAAATTGAAATTGAAACAAAAATATACATCTAACTTCCCAAAGCAAACCAAGACAAAAAACACATGCATAATTTACTTAATTTTTCACTAGTCAATGGGTAGAAAAAGTGGATTTATTTCAGATTTTGCTACCAAAGTGTTACATGACTACAACTAATACAGATTCCTTTTTTTTTTTTTTTTTTTTTTTTTTTTTTTTTTTTTTTGGTGCCAGGGATCAAACTCAGGACCTTGACCTTGCCAGGCAAGTACTTATTCCACTGAGCTACCTCCTGGGTTGCTGGTTACAGCCAATAGGCATGTTTTGCTTCACATGAAAAGAATATCTTGAATTCAACAACTTTTTGAGATACAGGAAATACTTCAGGCCTGTATGATATTGCTTCATGCACCAAAGCAAGATAATGGAGTACTTCTATTTCCACTTTGGAGATATATCTCCACATAGATAGATAGATAGATACACACACAGAAGATAGATAACATTAAAATCCAGTAGGATAACATTTCTATTGTTAAAAAAAAGTCATAACTGTCTTCTACCTATGTGACCATGGAAGCCAGTAAGTGGAACAGGTGAATTAATTTGTTTCAGTAATAGTCTTTGATTTTTGAATTTTGCAGCTTGCAATGTGAAATGTCCATACACTATCTTCTTCTTCTTCTTCTTCTTCTTCTTCTTCTTCCTCTCCTTCTCCTTTTCCTTCCCCTTCTCCTCCTCCTTTTCCTTCCCCTTCTCCTCCTCCTTTTTCTTCTTCTTCTTTAAGAAAGATGGGAAAAAGACGATGGCATATTTTCAAATGGACTTTATGATACTCTTTGGATAATAAAAATTTAACTGCTAAGAAAACTTACTTTTAATATTTTCCTTCTTAAACTTAAAGACTACACTTAAAACCCAAAAGTTTTAGGTACTGTAACTTAATTAGTGGTTTAGAATGAGGCAGAAGATTGAAGAGAAAATATTTTTTCTGGGTTTACATTTATTATTGATACCATGGGAAAGAAAATATTATTATGCATTTTAATGTAGACAAGCTGCTAAATAAAATACAAATTTTTATTTAAGTCATGATTGAAATATATAAACATGAACTAGTGATTAATGTGTAATATTGCCAATAAAGTCAGAAAGATTTTGTTGCTGAGAAACTGAATGGTGATTTTATTTTCAAGAGACTCTTTTTTTATAAATACCTGATAGCATCGCAAAAAGTAATAACTCAGCATCCATCATTCATTTGTCTTCTTCATGTGTTCTGAGCTGCTGGATCCTGTCCTGGGGAAAAGTATTTTTCTCTTTTTCTGCAGTATTTCTTACTTTGTTTTAGTTACCTCAATAATTCTTTCCCTTTGTTCTACTCTGGAAGGTATAGCTATTAAATAAATTCACAACTGATATATCCTGTCCGAGGTCCAGAAAATGTCTCAGTATTTTCTTAAAGGCACATGGGGGAACCTAATCATTTATGAAATTTTGACATGAACTCCAAAAAGCCTTCACTAAAAATACAGATCTGACTTTCCCATGGCTTCAAGGGCATTCTTTGGCATACACAAAACTGAACATAGATAATTGTGTAAAATAGAATTATAATTAAAACATTGTTCTGACCTGACTTTTCATACTGTCTAAAATACTGAATACACAAAGAGGGATAATTTTTCTCTCCCTTGACTGTTTTATTTCTCAATGTATGATGAGGAAATTACATTCACACATGCTATGCACCTCATGAGCAATTCCACATGTTTTTTATTTGAAACAGAAGCTAGGCATGAAGAAAGTTAGGAAAATAAGACTATAAATAAAAAAATACAATTTTTTTCAATAATCATTTTTATTAGCTGAGATTGATTCTACCTGAGCTATTTTTAGATATTTCTTCGTTCATAACAATGTTGTTACATCTACTAATTGCTATTTCAAAGGCTTTCTTTCATTAAATTAGTGTTTGAGCAGGTGTAGCTAAAAATGCCTTAGATCACTTCTCCTTTAATTTGCAAGGGGAGTTTTGCAAGCTATTGAAGTCTAATTTTAGAATCTCATTCAGAAAGCTAGGGAAAAATTTGAAGATGGAGTTTCTGGTTTTGCTTTTACATGTGGTAATTTGCTTTTACATGTGATTCTGTAATAGAATCAGAGCATTCTTAACCAAAAGAAAATTATAACTGCAGAAGGAAATTATGCCTGTTCTCCATTTCATAGATTACAGAGCTTGTATACATTATAAGACTCATCTCAATAATCATGGAAGGAAGAGAACAGTAAATGTCACTATTTACATTGTATAAAAAGCCAATAATATTAAATAATTGAGGGACATATATAATGAGAATTTATATTTTAAATTAAAGTATATATAGTACTCACAAATGTGTGTGTGTGTGTGTGTGTGCAACATTAAAGAAGTTTAGCGGTTCCATTTTAATTAATTAACTAATTTTTTTTCTGTATTTTAGGGAGATTCTACAGGGTGTTCAGGGTCTCACTACTAGACGGACTGTTTACAGCCTCTCAAGTACCACATCCAGTATCAATCTAATGCTGTCTCAGTGAGCCCTGGGAGTGGGATTGGCACAGCAGGCCCCTGGGATCAAACCCCAGGCTCCTGCACCTGCTTGCAGGTGTTTTAATTCGCTGAGCTATTTGGCCCAGCCCAATTTTTAAAACAACTGTATCTTACCCATCAATGTTTTTAAGAATTACTTTCTTGTGTGCTTCTTAGAGAGGCTTATTTTCATTTGAGCTCATTTATCATTTAGTTGTCATACATCAGTATTTGTTTTGTATTGTTAAGTATGTAAATAAATTGGCCAGAGGGGCTGGACAAGTACCCTGAACTTCGTGATGAAACCTTTGTAAATGACATTTTTGCTTATGAAAAGAACCCTCTGAGAAGTTCTTGTTCTACTAAGATCCTATCACCAAGTGGTGGTTTGAAATGACCGCTCCTGACATCACTCGTGTAAAAATCAGGCATACAGCTGGCATCTATCTTCTGCTTGAGTTCCTAGACTTGTTACTAACCTCATCACTTAGAAAGTAAACATACACCCACTTTCCAAGAAAATATTCACTGAATTTCAGATATTATACTGTAATATTTTGATTATTGCAATAATGAACATATCGTTAATATTACTCTCAAACTATTCTAAATATACAACATAAAGTCATAAAATATGTTCTTTAAAGTCAAACCTCTCCTTCAAAAATGATGTGAAATATGATAATTTTTAATTTATTTTTTCCCTTTGAAGACTTTTCTTTCAAGAGTTTCACAGGCCAGGGAGATGACTCAGTAGAATAACCGCTTCCCGGGCAAGCGCCAAGAGCCTGAGTTCAATTCCCAGTTCCGAAAAGAAAAAGAAAAGAAAGAAAGAAAGAATTTCAGCTTCTAAAGCAAATAGAACACAAAGTGTAAGGATGAACAAATGCAAATCAAGATATGAGACTGTATTTTCAGTTATTGTGCTGGAAAAGTATAGCAACAGAAACTTCATATCACCTAATTTCTGAACACCAATTTGTGCAATCTCAGTATATCATACAGGACACCCATGTCTTTACTGTAAAAGGTTGAACATTATGGATTCAATAATTTGCAGTGTCCACACTTAACCAAAACTCAATTAAAGAGAAACTTCAATTATTATTATTTTTTATGATCTATACTCATTTCTACCAGATTTCCTTCTGCTATAGGTTTTCTTTTGGTGGTCATGATGAACAGTTAAAACACAATCTCTATCATGTTGATGACAGCATTTGACCTAACTTCATTTTTTTAGCAGCACAAAGGTCACATTTTCTTTTTAAGTTGTCTTTGTCAGTATTATTCAGTTGTTTTTTGTTTTGTTTTGTTTTGCAGAACTGGAGATTTAACTCAAGCCCTTGCACTTACCAGGCAAGCACTTATTCTACTGAGTTAGAATAAGTCCTATTATTCAGTTTTGTTTCTGAGGCCTTTCAAAATGCAAACAGTCCTCAACTTACTATAGTTCATACTTAGAATTTTTCAGTTTTTCAACAGCAGAGAAGCAGCATGAATTCAATGCAAACTGTACTCCAAATTTTGAATTTTGATCTTTTTCCAGGCTTAGAGATATGCTGGTCAGCACTCTATCACGAGATAGGGAGCTATGACAACACTTCATTCAGATGACTAAGAAAGTGAATTACAGATACTTCATTGGGCACTGTCTTACTAAGTTTTGATGCTTGGTAGTTTAACTATGTGGAATAAAATATGTAATGATATTTCCCCTTGTGATGGTTTTATCGAGATATGAGCCCATTTTAAGTGGAAAGCCATGTGTATATTCAAATCTTTCTTGAAAGGTAGTTAGTATGTAGAGACTATTTAGTTTTTATACCTAATACACAACTTTAACAATCCATTCTAGTATATTATTATTATTATTATCATTATTTTGCTCAATCTTTGGTGAAGAAGAAATCTATGTTTACTTTTAAAATAGCTTCTCAAACTATGTCTGGGTTTTACTTAGGACTCATGTCCTAAGGCGATATAACTGCAACATAATTTTTAAAATTGTGTTATATTCAAAAAATGGCATGAGATAATTCTGCTTTAAAAATTGTATATATTTACTGTATTAATGAAAAGAAAAGTGCAATTTGTAACTAGAAGCTCAGAATGAAATGAAGGACAGTCCAGAGAAAGAATCAATTTCTGGTGTTGGCAGTTGTGGCTGGTGCCTGCATAGCAATGTTGCTGAAGGATGTCTCCTCTCTGAAAGCAAGACCAGTGATAAATCCCCAGAGAATATAGTATGGATGCACTCTTAAGTGCTTCCCTGTTCATTCCTAATTGTGTTCCTATAAAACCCAGTAGAGTAGGAGATTTTTGCTTTTTTTAATTTATTTTTTATTTAGATCTTTGTTTTTTGAGAAAAAAATTCACCTTTGCTCTCAGAATGCTAGAGATGGTGGAGTTTGTAGTTGTACCACTGCAAGAATGATATCACTTAGTTGCTTCCTTCTAGGGATAGCGTAATAAATAATTTGTCTTTAAAGTCTCATTTCCAATAATTAGGGAGTGGTTTTAAAAGAAAACAACAATGAAACAATTATGGGAGCAAATATGCCCTCTTGATTAACAGGTATTTTGACTACTACTGGTGCTCTGATCAGGTCAACCTAAAAACTTGGAAATAATTCCTTTGAATTCCAAGATCCAAGCCATTATTGAGCAGGGGTGGACTCTACTAGTAAATGCTTTCCACCAAGAAATAATTCCATTGATTGGCATTTTTGTTGTCCCATATCTCAATCAATTTTCAGGCTCTTTTGTCACTATGTTTTTGTGAGTCAGTACATTAAACAATTATATTTGTTGTTGAACTATTTTCTGACAATAAAATTTAATGTTAAAGTTGCAATGCAGTACCTTATCAGGTTCTGACTTTTTATCACTTATGTATTTTGATTTAGTGGTTAATATCATTTCATTCCTAACCTATATAAACTCTCCATTCCAGCCAAACGGAATGCAGAAAGCAGCAGCTAAGGGCAAGACCAAAATGTTCTGCTTCTTTCCTATCAAGGGACAAGCTTATTTCTATATTTCTCCATTTTCATTTTGCTTGGAAATTCTATAGCAGTACATTCTCTTTATTGTTTGTAGAAGATGCCTAATCAGTACTCATTGAATTTAAATATTCCTCTTATCAAAAATGAACTCCTGGCAGGGCAAATAGCTCAGCAGTCTAAGTGCCTCCCTGGCAAGCACAAGGACCAGGATTCAATCTCCAGTACCACATGCCATGTTGGCCCTGTGCTGTGCTTGCCATTGAAACAAGGCCTGGTGGCACATAACTATAATGTCAGCACTGGGGAGGCTGAGACAGGAGGATCACAATGAGTCTGAGCTGTGTAGTGAGACCCTGTACCAAATGAATAAATAAATAAATATGTCTTAAAAGTAAAAAGCCTCCTCCATTATGCCAAGTGAAAGTAGACATAGAAGGAAAAATATTGCAGGATCTCACTTATAAATAGAATCTAGGGAGAAAAGAAACAGAGAATACAACTCTAGGGAAGAGAATGGGGAGGTGAATGTGTAAGTTGCAGTTCTGACATAAAAAAGCATAGAGATGTTCAGTATGGGGATTGTACTTAATAATGGAATGTAAACTAACTAATACAATAGATTTTAAGTACTGTAACCATACACACAAAGATGAAAGATTTGTTAACTTATTTGATAACTGCTCCACTATTTACAATGTGTATCAAAGCACCATGTTGTAGCCTTTAACTATATGCAATAAAATAATGACCCCAATATATATGCTCATTGGGAACAGGGACAGTACCTTAGTTCATCTTGTAACATATGCATGGCATTAATTTTAAAATATAGTTTTTGGCCTGTATTGATAAACTATTTCTATATTTTTCTTTTTAAAATTTTTATTCTATTTTATTTTAAAAAGAACAATGGAGTCTTATTTAGCTATAGAAAAGGATAAATTTGAGGCTGTTTTCAGTAACAGCTTCAAATTTGTCAGTAACAGCCTATGCAACCAGAGACCATATTCTCGTGTGAAATAAATCACACCAGATTGTGCAAACATCATATTGTCTTCCTAGTGCAAGAATCTGAAAGAGTGAATAAAATCTGAAGGGTACAACAGATACTGTGAAAACTTTTGTTCTTTTGTGGAACTGGGGATTGAACTCAGGCCCTTGAGCTTGCCAGGCAAGTGCTTATTCTACTGAGCCCTCTCTCTGGCCTTTTTTTTTTTTTTTACTTTTTTTTTTTTTTTTTTTTTTTTTTTTTTTTTTTTTTTTTTTTTTTTTTTTTTTTGGCAGAACCAGGGATTGAACTCTGTGCCTTGTGTTTGCCAGGCAAGCACTTATTCTACTGAGCCATCTCACTAGCCTGAGAACTATTTCTTGATAGGTCAGATTTCAAATCTTTTTAAAAATTACTTGTTTGATACAGGGTCTTGCTATGCAGCTCAGACTTATAGTGATCCTCCTTTCTCAGCCTCTCCAGTGCTGGGATTATAGGCAGGTGCCAACACTCCAGTTTCTAGGCAAGCATGGTGCACCTGGGTTTCCTGGGCCAGCACATCTTGCGGTACAAACTCAGGTCCCTGTGCTTGGCAGGCAGGTGCCTAGGCCACCACACTATCTTCCCCATAGGTCAGACTTCTGATTTGTTCAGTCTTACAAATCTTCTGTTTGAGATACTTCTGCCTTAGAAAGACTCGGAAAGAAGACTTTTCCTATCATTTCACTTTGAAATTACTGCCTCCTATAAGACTTGCTGTATATATTGTATGAGGAAAATAAGCATTTGTCCAGCCTGCTTCTTTATAGAATAACTGAAAGGGCAATAATGTAGCACTTGTTAGTTTTTAAAAAATGGAAGGAAGGGGGGCTTTTAATTGTATGGGAAATTTAATTAGATTTTGGCTAATTAAATTCATTTTTTATATTAACATGTTCACAAATATTATTGCATCTCGTTAGATTTCATTCTTCTAGCCTTACTGAACAATATTCAGTAGTAGTTTCAGATTACAATAAGTTCATTATGAAGATAAGGTGGAATTAGTGTAAGAAGCTCAGCTGGTTGAAGAGGTCTGTACTTTAATTACTGCAGAGGGTGTGCATATTAATTACAACACAAGTGATATTTACTGTACCTCAGGAACATATGACAGGGTAAAGATACTGACAGCACCAGCTAATAAACTCAGTATGATAATGAGGAGAAAAGACCATAAAAATAGAAGGAAATAAAATTATTCATAAAGTATATTGATCCCAAAGTAAAGACATTAAGCTCTGATGAAGGGCAACAAAAGGGAAGCTCTTCACTTTATCAAACAAATAACCAAAGTAGAGAAATGTTAGCAGGGAGACAGATTGTCATTATACTGGTCACATGATCACACTCCAGAGAGTACATAGGAGCCATAAAATGGGAGATTTTTAATAAATCAGCAGAAAGTCATCCTGTCACCTGCAGGAACTGAGGTCATGGTGGCTAAGGACAGCTCCTAGGAGTGAAGAAGTCAGACAGGCTGCATGCGTGTGGGAAGGAGACCTGCGCACACACAGCTGGGTTTGTAGCTGTCTCCTTGGAAAATCATGGCTGCCCTCATGATGCTGTGAGATTCCTCTCAGTAGCAGCCGGAGGCCATCGCCCACTTTTCCTGTGCCCTGAAGCTGGCCATCATTTTGAGCTGACCAAGGGGAGAAATGAGGCTTGCTCAGAAAATCTTTCTCAGAACGCTCAATCCAGTCAACTAACATTTTAGGAAAGCTCAAATATTCACCAGAGTGATTAAATCTGAAGATTTAGTTGTTGAGATTTGCACAGACCTTCCACAGGGATGATCACTTCTTAGTTATTTAGGCAACTGCCCTAACATTTACAAACAAGCTGATTCTAGAAAATAAACTACCACAATGCTAATTTTTATTCTATATCAAATAATATAGTCAGCCTTTGGCTAATTTCTTTTAAAAATAATTCTATTGGTACATGTTTGTAGTATGTTATCACATTCATCATGGGGAAAAATCTGCACAGATTGTGCCCATACTTGGCATCATGGTAGATAGAAAGTATATGAGTTTCTTTCAGTATATGGAGAATAATGATGGAAATGACTAAACCCTTGGAATTGCTTTAATGTTTTGAGAAGAACATTTTTTGTGGGTACAGGCATGAATAATGATTTTAATATGTACTAGATTTATATGATAAATGCTCATACATGTGATTTTGCCTCTGTATATAGTGGAATATACAATTCTAATTAAAGTACACCAAAAGAATAATAAGAATCCTAAAGAACATGGAAAAAAGCAAACACTTATATGATGACATCCACTGGGCCTGCATCTTGGTAACACTGTTAAGGTGATTTAGAAACAAAAATAATCAACAACCTGCATTTGGGCCGACATCTACAAAATCAGAAATTAAAAGGATTAGACATCAAATTATAGAATGAAATGACAGCAAAACATCAGTGCACAACAGGGGAAAGAAAAACCAACTCACTCAGATACAAAGTGTTTTAATTTACATATTTTGATGTAGAGGCAGAGATAACACTGGACATAATTATAGTGTACAGGATGTCATCCCTCATTTCCATGTCACTTGTCTCTAATATTCCATCGTCCTCATACTTGTCTTTCTTTTGGTGGTAGGGTTGGGAGTGTATTTATTTATTTATAACAAAATATCTTCACCTGTATTTTTGGGAAAGCAATACTTTATCTAAGTTCACATGTTGCAGTTTAACTATAGATAGTTATGTACAAGCAATAGGGCTATGCTTGGAGTTAGTTAAAAATGTTAAATAGTATTAAGCACAGGCTAAATAAAAGTCAAGACATAGCCAGAACCATGTGTTAATAAGGTGGTGATACAATAATTATTATTGGTTGTTTCCACACATGATTTTGTGATATTATGGTGTTAAGATACCAAGGCAATAGAACACATGTACCTAAAACATGGTGGATGGGTGCTCAATAAGTATTTGTTGACTGTATGAACAAACAAATAGTTGAATGATTTACTCAGTTCACATTAGGTGATGTTTCATCAGGCTGTGGTTCTGCTGCGTCTATGAGCTGGCTCCTATCTTTGACACTGGCATTTGCCTTTTTCTGCTAGCATTTCCTAATCATAATACCTCTGTCAGCACCTACGATATAGCCGCCGGTCAGAGTGCTTACTGCTGCCAAATGGCTAGGCCCTTGTGCTGTGTTTGAAGGTAAAGGGTGTAAGTGATAACGGGAGAGTGGTGCGCTGGTTTTGAAAACTAGTGTGTGAAGCTGCTGCAGCTCATCCCTCGGGAAGTTCGAACAGTTTTATGGTAAATTTAAATAACTCTGCCAGGTTTCCAATTACCAAGATGTTAAGGGATGCTTTCCTCTCCAAAATATTCTGATACTTGGAAATAAAAACAAACCAATAAATAAAAAAAAAAAGGGGGGGGGAGCTGCGGCGAGATAGCTCAGTGGACTAAGCGTCTAGTTTGGCAAGTGCAGAGAGCAGGTTTCAATCCCAGATCCCACGTGCTGTGCAGGCCCTGCCCCCGGGGCGCGCTGAGATGGCAACCAGATGGCAAATTTAAGTCTATATCCCGATATCTAGACTTAGGCTAGGTTAGGTATGACTTTTGAAGAAGCAGAAACTTTGCTAAACAACAGACATTTTATTTAAAATTATGCTGAGAACAATTGTGATTTTCTATTAGTGTTTAATGGGTTTCTGATATGGGTTTACTTCTCTTTGTTTTGCTTTTATTTTTACTGTTACTTTATTTCTCTTCTCTTTCATTAGGTTCCTGTCACTTTTTACCTCTTTACTTGATTTTAGCTACTTTCTTTTTCTTGTACATACTGCTTCAATGAGCTACAGTTTATTGTTCATCATTATTCCTCCCCCTCCTATCTAATTGGGTTCGGAAATTTATTTCTTTAACTGTTGCTTTGTCTTTACAGTGTTTTCATTTTAATGGATAATTCCTGAACTTGATATCCTGGAACTGCTCTTTTCTAGCAGAGTAAGACTTGAATTTATTGACAAATTAGTTTGGGGAACATTATCAGTGTCTGAGACAAGAGGTCAGTCCTTAACTTCCCTCATTTATTTTTATGTGAAAATAGGGAAATAAAAGATGCTTGATGCAAATACCAGATAGACATGGATTAGGATTAAACATATTTATAGAAAATAGAAAGTTTAAGGATTAAAGTATCAATGCAATAAACTGGCAGGTATCACTTGAAGATTGGGGTAATAGTCAAGTTAAAGCAACTATTATTTGTAATTTGGGACAAATATATGGGTGTACTTGAATATGTAAGGTTAAACAGAAAGTAACATTTAACACATAAAATATGCTGTGCAATTTCTATAATTCCAGTGAAGCAAAACTTAATGAAAATTCCCAAAACATCAGAACCTTAGTGTGTTCTTAATTCCTTTAAGAACTTTAAACTGAGAAATTTAATAGATTAAAGTTTTGAGGTTAAGTTGATGTCATAAACAAATTTATTTGTGTGTATTTGCAATTAGTAAAAAGCATTTTATGAAAATCCAAGGAAGTAAGATTGAATAGATCATTAAAAGCTACAACATTCTAATCAATAAATGAGATGGATATGACTGTTCTTGCCCATTTTGCTTCTTAGACCATGGAAATTTTCATAAATCCTTTTAGATTGTGTTGTATATTCATTACCACAAAGTTCAAGTCATAGTTAAGGTTCCTTTTATGTCTCAGATTGTGCTCTTGCAAAGAGCATGTTAAAATAGGAATTCATTGAGCAACTTGAAAAATGACTCATTAGACTGATATTAATGGGAATGAAGGAACAGACCAGGTAACCCATAGTAGAGAATGTGCAAGGCTCTTAGGAATTGTCAAATTGATCAGAATCACTAAGAACAATTGAGAAGAGTGAAGCTGTTATGTTTGCTGTTTGATAACAAGTAACAAAACAAAACAAAAGATTTCCTTTGGGAAGATCATGTTTTTCAGTTCCTTTTTCTCTGAAACAATCTCCACCCTCTGTTCTCTCATTCCTGTTACAATTAGTCATTACCTTCCGTTGCTTGTGGCTTGTTGGCAGTCTTCAACTGCACTTGGTTGCTCTGAGACAGGTTGATTCCTTCAATCCACAGATTCATTCCTGAACTTAGCAAAATGAATGTATATATCGTCCAAGTTACATTGCTTTGGTTAATGTGGCCAACCATTGCTTTGTAAGGATAACCATAAAGGATAGAATTAGTGAAGTGTGCACATATGTATAAAAGTGACCCCTTACATGGAACTGCTTCAGAGTCTACATGTGTAGACTTTAGAGTTTGAAGTATGCCTGTTTACTATCATCACTTTATAGGAGTGCAATATTTTAGTTAGAGAAGAGTAGTTGCTGCTGAGCCTACTGAAGAGAATTTGTAGAAACCCTGTTGTTTATACCCACACACATATAGCTATATACACACACAACTGAGTCTAAGTAACTCCAGTAAGATTCAAGTGTTTCAGCAAAAGAAATTATAGTTTTACTGCAATCAATTTAACAGTCAGATCTTTGGTGCAGCAAAATATATGCTTCGTAGCCCTTCAAAATTTATGCAGTTCATACATATAGATATATGAAGTATATATTTTGAAGTGATACGTATGTTGAGATTTTTTCCTCATTTGAAACCATGATGCATAATTGATTGGAATAGTTACTCTCATCACAGTCTATTTTTGCAGCAAAGCAAAGGCTATTTGAGATGCATGCCTGTGTGTGCGTATGTGTGTGTGTGTTTCCTTAAATGCTTTATTTAAGGCAAAGAAAAAGCTAGTTATTAGGTAGCAAGATGTTACTCAGCATTATTTTGTTCTGAATAATACTGAATTAAATAACATTACCATAGGGCAACCGAAATATAGAGAAAGTGTTCTCTCTGTTAGTTTTGGTGTCAGTGTTGCCTGACTCATTGAGAACAACTGGTGACACACAAGCACAAAAATTCATAGATGTTTAAAAATATGTAGTCCTTTGATTCTGCTAACAAATAAACCCAAGGAACAAACTTCTTTTCAACATTTGCATTATAATTGGGTCCCATTAATAGTTGGCCTGGGTTGCAAGAGTTTCCAGCTTAAAACAAAATAAAACAAAACAAAAACCTTGTCATTGAGGAAAATACTGCTGGACAAAAGGAAGATGTTTCACTGAATGGTGTACACTACTGGAACACCCTGTACCTGTCCGCAGATATCCTCTTGAGTTATAAACTAGTACTGTTTTACTTTGATTTTTCTCTCCATTTTGAGTTTTTACTAGCAGCTTTGCTTACAAGACAATTGAATGAGAAATTAAATACTTGAGGTATATTTCAACGTATTTTTAAAAGCATCAGTAAGGAAGAAGGTTATCAGTACTGTGGTCATTATACAGCTTTACAAACAAACCCATGGCAGCTGAAGTATATTTAAATAACTTATCAATACATAAATCAATAGTGACTGGTAAACAGCACAGGCAGAATTAAATGGCAGAATACTACGCTTTTAGTCTACTCTTTTCTTCAAATCCTTAAATGTAGTCATTGTAGAATTTGAAGAGTGCAAATATAATACCAGGTAATCAGGGATATAGGAAGTGATAGCTCTGCTATATATATATATATATATATATATATATATATATATATATATATATATATATATTTGCATTATTATGGCATTTTTAATCATAGGATAAACTTTTTCTAAAACTGTAAGGAATTTTTATAATATTTTAAAAAGCAATTTTATAATTTTGACAGGCTTTAAAGTAGATAAATTACTTAAGTGAGTACATCGATTCATTGAAACATAGAAGTCTGTTATTGACATTATTTCATGTGCATTGACCCTGAAAATTCTATCAAATTATTTCAATTTTACTAGATCTGAATAAATAGTAGGAAACACACAAACTAATTTAAATATATCCCTTTGTTCTGCAAATTACTATATATGCCTCCAGCTCCAGCTCTATAAAAGGAGACACTTTTTGCCCTTGCAGTGTGTTTTATCCATCATTTAAAAACACATTTGAAATATATTGTAATTACATGTGAAGTGACATAAATACATTTGGTGATTAATATTTATTTGATTGACTGTGAGTGCAACAATATGATTTCTAATTTGAAACCACACGAGCTTCCTCTTCAGCCATCCTGCCTTCAAAGCTTTTCATTTGCTGCATCCAGACTGATCCTGGCAAGAGAGCACCTCAGAGGTAATTTTCCTACCCTTTCTCCAACTTCAACTGTGAAAACAGGACCATGAGCATTTAGCCCTATTTCCAGGTGTATCATATTTAAACTTCTAAAATGAGAAAGCTATGTGAGGGGATCAGAAAACTCTTGGACTCTAGGCCCGTCAGTGATTCCTGAGGGCTTGGCTCAGTGAAATGTGCTGTAGGGTGTGTGTATGGAAGGCCTGTACACATATCATTTGCAATATATAAACAGTCACACTATACTTTCTGTGAAAATGGCGGGGTGCATGTTAAGAAGGCTTTTCCCAATGTTAAACACAGGTCTTGCTCTTTGCTCTGTTATTCCTATTGTTTTATTTCTATCCCCCTGCTATAGTGTCCTTTGTGACACTTCAGCTGCAGTGAGATGGGCGGGTGAGCAGCTTTCTCCCGAATTGACGCCAGCTGGTTTGGAAGACTGGCAAGCCCTCAACTCTCCCTCTATCACCATGATAGAGATTGACTTTATTATCTACTATAGCTCCATGCCATGCCCAGTCTCCAAAGACCAAGAATACAGGCATGCAATGCAACCCTATTCACCAGTGAACTTATTTTGATTTAGTCCTAACTTCAGGAATTGCCTTTTAACAACAAGTACAAAAAGAGTGAGGGTCATCTACTTCTAATGCTGGAAACCTTATGATAATCTGTTCCATGCATTCAAATGAAAATATGACTTCTTGGCAGAGAATAGCATTATAATGTAAAATCCCATATGCTGTTATACAGTATGTTGCAATCTGTTTTACGGCTGCCTCTATTCTAACGAGTGAATACTGCCAATAAAGCAATTGAAGATAACACTAATTGCTTATTTCTGTGATCCATAATTTTTATGGCTGCCTTATAGCTCTTTAGTCAAATAGATGCTTTTTGGCCTTTAAGGTCTAGAATTCATGTATTGTAACAATTGAACTGGAAATGCACATACACTGCCCTGAGAAGCTTTCTGAGCTTGATGAATAGGAGGCAGCTGAAATTAATTGAAAGATGTAAAAGAAAATAGAAGTCTTGAGTCAGCTGTAACAGGTAAACAGATTTTATCAATATTTAGTTTATTTTAAATACATTGGCATCTTACTATATATAGAACAGACTTATACTATTACATCTTTGGCTTTTGTGAATTTTTGGCCTACTGAGCACAAGGGTGACAATGAAAATTATGGCAGTGTGTGAGCACAGATGTCTGCAGATGTTGGCCGTGTTTGATCCTCGGGTTTGCCACATGTGGAACATGTAACTGTATGATGTTGAGCCAGTGATTCAGCACTGCAGAGTTCAGGTTTCCCGGGGAATGCTGCGCCATGACTGGAAGTGAAGACACCTTCCTCCCTGCAAACTGTGATACCCATGCTGCAGTGATGGTGCTCGATCTCTATTTGGGAACCTGATGTGTTTTCTCATACATAGTCTTAAAGAAACTTCAAATTACACAGTGGTTGTCTAAGATGTATGCTGTCTTTCGTTGTCAGAGTTTAGCCTGTGGGCCAGCAGCATTAACGTCACCTACAAACTTGTTAGAAATGCAGCATCTCAGGCCCTGCCCTAGACCCATCGATCAGAATCTTCCTTTTATCAAAATCCCTTGATGATTAGTGTGTACATGAAAGACTGAGAAGCCCTGATCTAGTCTAACTTATCTCATAGACAAGAAAGTTGAGACTCAGCAAGGCCAAGTGATTCACAAGAGGTCTCCTAATGTGCTCAGGGGTAAGCCAAGATGAAAGCCAGGTCTTCTGACCCTGAGTCTAATCCATGCTGTCTCTGTCACAAAATAGAAAGGATTTCATAACTGTATGACAGATTTCACACTCACAGGCTCAAAGGTGGCTAATACATTTGTAGTTGAAAATAGTTTAAGTCAGAAAAGTTGTATGGCTCTTTGGTTAAATGGTGAAAATAAAAATCAAAGCAAATAAGCAATAAGTTGCATTATTGAGTTTAAATTGTATGCATAAAGTGTCTAGAATATTCGGAGACTTTTACTCCTGAAGATCAGAAGATACATTTTCAATTTGCAGAACATATATACTTTTAAATTCAGATAAAATTTATGTGTAAGGATCACAGAAATCTAGCATATGATTTTTCTGATTCTATATTTCTGGCTATTACAATCCCCTCTTTTGCAAGAAAAGATGCTCATGTTTACTTATATTCCAACAAAAATATACAAAGCACTGTGCCCAAAGAAGCTTGCCAAAGGATTCTACATGTGATAACTTAAAAGCTTTTCAATTTCTGAAGAGATATAAACACTAGGTAAATAACTTTGAGAAATGCAACCTGATTAGTATCATTTATTCACATATACAAGCATACAACATATATTTTACTGTTATACTTGATACATTGGTGATGTTTCTTACATTTAGTAGGAGCTGAACACTGAGCCACACATATATTATTTCATTTAATCTTCACCAAGAGTTGGTAGGGTGTATTTTTTGGTCTTCTTTGACCAATGAGATGAACTGGTAGTTGAGAGTGGTCAAGAAAAGAATTTGCCCCTAGACACGAAGCCAACAAGATAAAGCAAAGAAACTGAAGCCATGAGGAGTGAAATGAACTTTACAAACTAGTGTTATAATGTCTGAATGTTAAGATTTCTGAATTCAAGTTCCTTAAATTTTGATTAAACTGAATCTCTTCTTTGGATATGGATCTCTACCAACATCTGCCATGACCTGCATTGAGGTTAAAAAGGTGGTGGTTTTCCTTCACTTTTTGCCAAATAAACAAATCTGTGAAACTGCTACAGCCCCTGCTATAAAGAGACAGGATTTGGGGGAGTGTGCCACCAGCACAAGAGTTTTAAGCTACCCTGCTCTTCTCCACGGGGAGATACTTCTTCCCCGTAGAGTCTGAATCCTTGATTTAGCTGCTCTAATTCTCTAGTGCTGAGACTGACAAGTAAGTGCTATGATAAAAATGCCAACATACTTGAGAGTATTCTTAGTGAAATCAGTTGTACTGGCTTGTGATGACAAATTGGCATTGAAGGGCAGGGTTTTGAAACAAAGCTGTCCAGAGTGGCTTTAGGTGTAACTGTGGGAGTATGATGACCAAAGGTACAGAGATAAAGAGAAAAGCTTAAGAGAGGTGCAAGAAAGAACCTGAGCTGGCTAACTACAGATAGGAGAGAGAAGTTACTGATAAACAAATGCTAAAATGACCTGGAAAAAAGGAAGTAGACATGCACACAAGCCCTCATTTTATGTGGAATATCCTGCTCTTCCTTAATAGCCTACATGTGGAATCTCTAAAGCTGTATCTTGCCAAATGTTAAGTGTTAGTATATGCTGAAACCTCATTATGAAAGGCATATCAGGAAAAGGTGCAGCCAGCTGCAACCTACAGCATTCAAGTAGTGATCTTGTTGGGAGACACAACCCTGACTACCCAATTCCAACACTTTGTAACACCACAGAGAAGAAAAGCAAATAGTAGTTTTCCTTGGATTTTTTATGTTAGAGTCTACATTGTGTTAAAATTCCAGGTTTGCCTACTAGATTTATTTAAGTACTGAGGAATAAAGGCACATCAATTCAAATATTATTCAGTCTTTTTACATCATAGCAAGGGGATATGCTGCAATATTTATTTATGACACATCCCATTCTATTAATGAAATCTTTGAAAAGAAGATAGAGTAGATTATCTCTTGGATATAAGATTTATATCCACTGAAAAACTGTTTTCATAGAATAAACTCTGTTCATTGTTCATAAATTATACAGAGTTATCCCGTTCGTTCTTTAAATGCTGGTGTAATTCCTGAAAACTTTTTGCTTTACTTTAAACATGGAACACTATCATTGCCTTCTTGTTGGGCTCTGATAAGCTAGATTCTTTTATACATCAAGGAACTTTATTTTACCTCTGTGAAATTGGATAGTGTCCTAAAGTTATTCTATTATAATTTAATACACAAGGAAGAAGAAAGAGAAAGAAGAAAAATCTATATGATATTATTTTATTACTACATAAAACTCCATTGTCACAATGAAAAAGACAGGAAAGGCTCGGCACACAGATGGCTAAAAGTTAAAGCTGAGTAAATGATCAGAAACAGAGAGAGAAAGAAAAAGCAAGAATTGTATCTCAGTTTATGTTCTTCAGTATTATTTTTATGCATGTCTTTGATTTGAAATTCAAATAAGGCTTACATATATATATATATATATATATATATATATATATATACATAATTGAAAACAATTTTTGATAAACAAGTAAGCCAGATAGCTAAACAAAAAGATGCTGTTCTGCCCTCTTTCCATTTAATCACAGAATTCCTTTTGTCACCTTATGTCACAGGGATGGAATTACAGGGATTAATATGAACAGAGTTAACCCTTTTTAACTTAACACCACTTTACATTTCCAGTTTTCCTGCCATGAGGATTCTGGGCAGTGCAGGGTAGGGGGAGACCGAAGGAGGACATGAGGGAGAGGAAATAATAGGAACCTTTTTAATATATTGTTGTGAAGTGAGAAGTAATTCAGAAATGCAATTTAGTGATGACCTCTCCTCTGGGTGGGTATGAAAAACAGCCTTGTTTTCTTTTATAAAGAAATGCTGGCATGCTTGACTTTAGCGAATCAAGAGAATTGTTTGGCAAATGACAGTGATGGTGCATGTCCTTGTCAGAACACCTGCTGTATTCTCTCAGCAAACGCTGGGGCCACAGTGCCTCTCCTCTAATGACACCTCATCAATCCGCTCCTATCAATGTCCCAGCCATGGAGGTGACTTCGAGTGCTCAGAAGCCTTAGAAAATGTCAACGTTTTGGGAGAAAAGGTTAGTCACAGCTTCCCCCCCACCTCCCCTGCCAAGCCACCGTGGGCCTGGCGTTCATTATCCTAATTAAATCCAGCAGCTGAACATCTTCTTATCTGTAGGGGAGGAGAGCAGGGGCATGATGCAATAGGATTGATTTGCATATCCAAAGTTAATTAGTGCGGAGGAGCAGGTGTACAGTAATAATAATTATCACACATGACAATCACCTGTGACCACTTCCCCGTGCCCCTTCCGGGACTCAGCACAGTGATTGCTGGCTGGTGTTTTCCTTGCTTGATACTCAACCTGAGCTGTTTATGTCCTTGTGCCTCTCTTCACAAACCTGCTGTGAGTAGCTCGTCTGTTCCTTAACAGGCGCTGTATTTTTCTCTAAAGGTATATTTTCCCCTGTTTCATTTAGAGGGAGAGACTATTGTAAAGCAGCTATTTTCAATTTTGTTTGCTGAAGTTGTCACATCCTGGTGGAGCCCGAGTATTTATTTTTAGATTACATATAAGTGGATAAGGAAAAAAAATGTTCAGGATCATAATTTGAAAATCCCACTTTGCATCATTTGAAGATTCCATCTCGAGCATATGCTGGGAAATCAGTCTGATCCAAAATAAACTTATTAGGCAGCAGACACATGAAACCAAATGACAGTTTCATGTTTGCCCTGAGACTGTCGGTGCCAGTTTGAGGAAGGTGGGGGAGCCTCCTCTACCGCCCTGAGGTCCTCAGGTCCTGGGAAGGGCAGGAGAGCACAGGCAGGGGTGCTCACTGGACAAATGTGCCTGCAGAAACTACAGAAGACTGGGTTGCACTGTCTGGGGTCTGGAGGAGTGAGGAGAAAAAAAAAAAACAAATGATTTACCAGTAGTGTGACTTCAAACTCTAGCCTTGAAGCAAATTTAGGGCATGGTATGACTCTCACGATGCCTCCATCAGAGGAAACTTAGATAGATTACACTCTTTGGATTTAGCTTGCACATAAATGTGTAGGTTATGCATGTTTGAAAGTGTTTTCTCTGTCAAACGAGGGTAATTTTTTCAAATTAAGCCAAAAAGCATGCCCTGGAAATGGGATATGCTTTTATAGAAATGAATTATTGCTGTGTGCTATACAGGAATTTAACACTCACAATGGTAGGCTAATAAGTAGGTAAGAACAGAATATTAAATACAAAGACTTTTGTAGGTAAAAGGGAGACATTAATGTTAAATTAGCTATGAAACTGTGACTGTTTTTAATTTTCTTTCATTTTGACTTTTGTCTGTATCTCTTGTATTTGTCGGGGTACACTTTTGCCAACCATGCCAAGTATAACAGGTAGGCCTCGCTTTCACACAGCTTTAATGATAAGTGACAGAGATGGCAAAAGGCACTCAGCCACCTGCAGAATGCATTAAAAATTCAAAACTTTACTTACCAGTCTTTTATTAAAACTTTCTGTAATTGTGCAAAATTATTTCCCCACTGGGTTAGCTTTCAGTATGGAGTACAATTATATTTCTGACACAAAAATAATTACAGCTAGAGAAACTACAAGGAAAAGTATTTATTTTTAAAGGGAAATTCACCTATTTTACATCCATGAAGAGGTATTACAATTTTCTTTTTTGCATAGTGTACAGGATAAATATTAACCCTTAGCAGCAGTATTTCAGCACTTTGTCTGTGCTCTTTATATGGTCCAGACCTTCATAGGTTAAGATTTTAAAGTCCTAACCTAATTAATGGCTTTGGACAGTAGTTTTGCTTCTATATTGCAGCTTTCAAATCCCAAATCTCCACTCTGTTTATCTTCACTATTTTAAAAACTTAAAGTCCTATAATTTAGAGAGAGAGAGAGAGAGAGAGAGAGAGAGAGAGAGAGAGAGAGAGAGACAGAGACAGAGACAGAGACAGAGACAGAGACAGAGACAGAATTGCTGTGTATAGATTCCCTGAAGATATAGTAACTGCATTTTCACTTGGGCATTTTTTATATAGAGTATGAGTGGTTATAGAGTTGGAATTCTGGAGACATGCATTTATTCAACACAGAGCTTTTAGAATCAGCCCAAATTTCCATAGGAGTTGATTCTGCTACCCTTCTTATGTCGTACCTTGGTGTCACACTGATTCTAATTACCCTTTATACATCTACTAAGTACTTAGTAGAGTTTTAGGAATGGTACATAAATCTAAATATCTGTAATTCTTATGTGAATCCCTGCTCTTGTTGCCAACTGCAGTAGTACCCTGGCTCATAAACTTAATTCTATCTAGTCACAAATTCTATTCTGTTCACAAACTGAATAGAACAAGAACTGAATCAAATTCAGTGGTTAAATTCAATGTTCATCTTATCAGAAAATTTGACTCGGTTCTCATCTAAGTAGGTTTGTGACCAGAATTGTGGGCAGATTTAAGTTGTGAACTGAGGCACAAGCTAGAGGTAGAACTGTGAAAATGAAACTATATCTCTATTTGGAAAATACCAGGCTTCTCCTAGGTGAGGAGCATACCATAGCCCACTGGCTGTGGGAACATGGTGGAACTTGTATGTGTGCTTATGTTCTAATCTCAGTACATTTAGTTTTCCTTTATTACTTAATGTAAATAGCATACATACATAAATTAGGGAACTTAAATTTAAAATTCAAAGTTTAAACGGTCTTTTACATGAAATATGTTTATGTCTTTATCTTGTATGTAGAAAATTTCATATTTTGGGAAATAGTAACATACTAATCTATACTGTAAATATATATGGAATTTTAATTATACTGTTACTTAAACCATTAGTATATCCTTAAACAAGTTATTTAGCATTTATACTAGCTGAGGTTCTGTGTCTTATCCCTTCCTCCAAAGTAATATTTGTTGAAAGATTACATTACTTTAAACCTAGAAATGGGGCAGGCAAGATAGCTCAGTGGACTAAGTGCCTGCTTAGGCAAGCACAGGGACCAGGGTTTGATCCTTGGCATCGTAAACCTTGCTGGCTCTGTCCCCAGGTGTACTGAGCTGGCCACTGAGATCAGGTGTGATGGAACACACCTATAATCCCAGCACTGGGGAGGCCAAAAACAGGAGGATCACTGTGAGTCTGAGCTGCATAGTGAGACCCTGTACCAAATACATAAAAAGAGAAAAAAAATATAAACCTATAAATATTCTAAGCAAGCACTTAGTCCACTGAGCTATCTCACCTGCCCTATTTCCAGGTTTAAAGTAATATAATCTTTCAACAAATATTATTTTGGAGGAAGGGATAAGACACAGAACCTCAGGTAATATAATACAATGAGAGCAATGCTATTTTTTGAAAGTGTAATGACCATCCCATTCTGCAAAAGAAGACATGGTTATTAATGACACCAAGTGGTTTATCCATAGAGTAAAGGTAAGGAGGGGAATGTCCAGGGTCTAAAGCTTGGTTTAGGGAATTCAAATATAGTTTTTATTTTATTTTTAATTTTTGTGGGACCAGGGATTGTACTCAGACCCTTGCGCTTATAAGAGCCAGGGAAGCTCTTATTCCACTGGGCCATCTCTGTGGCCCCTCAAATATAGTTTTTAATTTTCAACTCATTTAGTTTCCTACAGTGCTGCTGATCTCACTTAATGGTTTCTTCTTGAGGTGTTGAACATCTAGTCTGTGCTAGACACTGGGTTAGGTGTGGATTATACCAAAAAGAAAGAAAACTTTCCATCTACGGGAGAGGTAATCATGCATTCTTCATACTATAGGTAACCAGAAAAGAAAGTATGAAGCAGTCAGGAGATGTTGGAAATATTTCATGAGTGCTGCAATCAGAGCAAGGGATGACAAACGGCAAATATAGTGTTGGTGTCAAGAGGATAAATTTCATTAGCCTTGCAGCCATCTGAGGAGATAAATGTGGCTGAGCAGGGATGGAGTCCATTGGGAGAACACTGGAAATGAGAAGGGGCCAGACCTTGAGAAGACCTAGTTGTTGGCTTTATTGTTTATCTTGTAATGATAAGGAGATACTGAGAAACTTTAAGGTATGATGTTATGTGATTAGATACATGTTGAAAAGGTTATACTCTGGTTCTGGTGTTGGGATTAGAAAGGAGGGATGCAGAAATTGTTTTAAGAGTGCTGAAATTGTCTGTTCATTTATTATTAATGAACTTTTGTTATTTTACTCATTTATTTTTGTGTGCCTACTACATATGTGCTGATATTGGTCCAGATGCTTGGACTATATTAGAGATGAAAACAGGCAAAAGCTATCAACCTTGAGGAACATGAATTCTGCATAATTCATGTGTAACTATAAAGAAGGACTTATTTAAGTGAACCAGAGTGTTAAAGTGGAGATGGCTTTGTGAGATATTTAGCAAGCAACAGGGACAGGATCAATGTTTAGGACTGAATCTTTGATTGATGTTTTTAAAATGTAAGAAGTTATAGAAAATCAATCTTGAATATCAGAAACTGATTCCATAAACTAAAAAGAGAATGCAGTATTCAAGGAAGCTGGAAAAAGGTAGTCAAAGTGACTTTGTGTATACTGGAGTGGTGAAATTTGGGTGGCACATGGGAACATTCTCAGGGCTGTCAAGATGATTCATTCCAGGGATAGCTAATAGTAATCCTTTGACTTTTGACTGCAGTGGCATCCAAAGTAAGACATGATCTTGAAAGTTTTGACTTGGCATTTGCTGAAAAAAATGAATATAATGTCCTTGATCACTATGTTGCTTAGAGTATTCTTGAAAGCAGAACAATTGAACATAAAGGTCTTACATTATAAAATTAAAGTTTTCAGGCCCTGCATAAAGTCCAAGCTCTGTAATTTTCTTAGCCCAGTCATGCTGACAGCAAACTTTAGAGAATAATACTTCAATTTTGTAAATTAAAAGAAATAGTAAGATTACAAAGGAATTTTAATCAGACCAACAAATCTCAACAGGTTACAATACTACTTTACCACCTGTGGTCTCCTTGACCTGTCAAAGCATATATAAAACTGTGAAAAAATAATAACCAACAAAGAGAGGCTGGTGAATGGGTGGCTCTTCCTAGCTTTGGTGTGGACTCATTTCAGGCAAACATTGGGTCATATTCTTGACACTTGTGTATCTGTTTGTTTCTTGGGAGGAGGGGGAGAAAGGCAGTACTTGGCACCCAGACAAGGTTCATGAAGTGCTTTAAGAGCTTGAGTTGAAAGGCTGCAACATCAAACAGAAGTGCATAGCATTCTATTTTTATTGACAGCGTGAATAAGAAGTTATGTGGTTTGACTGAGAGCATCTTTGAACACCAATCTTTAGAAATGAGGAATGTTTGTCAGAGAGGTAGCAAACAGACATGTCATGTGTCTTGGCCATGAGCAGTGTCCTTTGGCACTTATGGGACAGCATTGGAACTGGTCTCAGTTCTCATGGACTTGGAGCTGCAGTGGAGGGGCAGCAAGCAGAGAGCACCTTCTCTTCTCTTGGGACCCTATTTACATGGTGCAAAATAACTTTGGGACCTTGCTGTTAATGCAAATCTAGGAAATGAATAAGTCTTAGAGACATGAAGGATGAAATTTAAAAAAAGAAAAACCTCTGAACACCCTCTACTGCCCCCTTAAAAAACCAAACAAACAATAAAAGGGTCTTTGTTTACTTTCTCTTTTCCTGATATATGGCTGCACAAGTTAAACACCTGTGAGAAGAGGGTGCTTCAGGGACAGATTTGTGCTCGAATTGCTCCTGGGTCTCGTGGAGATTGCACTCTCCTTGTGCAGTGATTAGTTGCCTCTTCATCACTGGCAAGGCTGGAGGCAAGGAGCAGGGCCTTCACCTGCAGGTGTTGCCATGGCAAAGGACAATTGGAATGGTTTCTGGTGACATTAAAAGGCAAAAGTGAAAATGAGGGTAGAGAGAAAATAGAAGCTTGATTCAAGGAGATGTTTGAGTGGATCAAATCACTTCTCTCACAATAGTCATTGCCAAGCGCCTGTTCTATCCCACCTTTCCCCTCTGCATCCTCAGGGTCCCTGACTATTTCATCTTACTTGTGTTTTTGAGACAGTCTCACTATGTGGTTAAGGCTGGTCTTGAACTACGTAACACAGGCTGGCCTCACTCTCAGCTATCTTCATGCCTCAGCCTCTGAGTGCTGGGACTATAGGAGTACACCAAAATCTTGTGCATAAAACAACTTTTAAAAATGTATAGCAAGTTTTTGTATTAACTCACTGCAAAAGTGACTCTGTTCTTCAGAATCATGATTTACTTTTGTAAACCAAACAGGCTTCAGAAATTATGACATGAAAACTGATTTATGGACACAGTAAACCTATTTATTTTCCTTTATTTGAACACTGACTAACAAAGTAGCTTGTTTTAAACACAGTTCTGAAATTTTCTCTTACAACATCCTCTATAACATTTGCTGAGTTCTCAAAAGAGGAAAGCTACATTTCTTCCTTGTCATTCTAGTAGAATTGCTAAATTCACTTGGTTTGCATATCAGCATAAATTTAACTTTTTTTTAAAATTTCTGTGTTTTGGTCTATTATTTAGAATAACTGGGTCTATTCACTAAACTTTACCAGCACCTTAAGGTACAGGCCACATTCCCATATACCATTATCTTTCAAATCAGAAAATTACTGTATGTATTTTATAATTTCTGGTGATGTATTTCCTTTTCCTAATTTGGTCCATACACTTTGCTATTTATGTAGCGATGACTAATGATGTGTTGATTATATGCCATCTATTACTGGGGAAGGGGTTATTTGTAGTCCTAGAAGAGTTGTTTCCTCAGAGCTCCCAGAATGGAAGAACTGATTGATAGAGTCTCAAATTCAGGGGAGGACAGTTGGGAGTGTAATGCCTTTTTTGTAGTATATACTCAATACAAATTGGTTTGCTTATGCGTTTTTGTGAAAGTATCTTGCCTTTTATACTTTCTCTTTCCAGAGGAATGGAATACCTCAGCTAGAACAGGGAAATGTTGGTAGTGGAGGAATAGCTTATGCCTGGACATGTTATATCTATGGGTCCTGCTATAGTTGCTTCCTAACTGAGAATGGTCAGCCAACTCTTACCTGCTATTTCTACTGGAAAACAGATTTGAAACTAAGATGATATTCCTTAAGTGAAAGGGCTTGTGTCTGAGGCACATAAAGTTGCTAGAAACATTTGGGCTGGGCAAAATAATCTTTGTCCTGCTGGAATTATGTATTCTCTGAACCTTTGAGTTCATCTCATTCAGTGTTCCTATAAAACTGCATTTCTATAAAACTTTTCCACAGTGATTATTTGTATGTAATTGGGGATATGATTAACCCTGATTATATTTTACTTTAAAGAGTCAATTCAAGCTGAGCTTTTTGCATATGCCTGTAATCTTAGCACTTTGGGAGGTAGAGGCAGGAGAATCTCACATTTGAGTCCTGTTTGGGCAACTTAGTGAGACTTGGTCTCAAAAAAAAAAAAAAAAAAAAAAAAAATGCTGGGAATATAGTCCTGGAAGTGGGCCCCTGAGTAAATCTCCAGTATCGCAAATGAGTGAATGAATATCAATTCAAGTAAAAACCCTTCTCAGTAACAGTCAGTGGGAAGTTACACTGTAACATCTTTATGGAGCAAAAACCTGGAAAGGATACATAGGCCCCATGACCAGCAAGTGTCAGTTCAAGGCTATAAGAGAAGAAAAGGTTGGTACTGGATTTTATTTCTATGTTCCTAGATTCCTAGATTACTCTCATTCCAAAGTAGCTGCCAAAGTGAGTACTAATTCTGACATTTTTTGGATCATTATTTGATGATTTGAAGGTTAGGATAGTTACATTTGCCAGATATTTTTCTAGAAATATTGTCCTCCTTTAAAAATTTATGCACAAAGATTTCCACAGATTTTGTGGAAATCAAATTTGGATCTGCTTGGAGTACACTCTCACCTGCTGTCAAAATGCCAGCACTTCAGGTAGAAGCAGAAGCACAGTGAGTCCTGCTGCCTGGGCACCCCCTTGATTTCACACTGCCTTTTAAGAAGTCCCATAAGTTCCTTGAGGGGACAAAAAAATAAGTGCCAAAGTTGAATGAGTTACAGCCACTGCCATCTAATTAAAATGATTTTGTGCCAGTTGCTTTTGTTGGGCTGGATCCACACATAATATAATTTTAATCCAGTTTATAGACACTCTTGGGATAGATTTGAGATCAACATTGCCATTTAAGTGAGGTTAATCAAGCATACTGTATGCAGGTTTTGTTTCTCCACGTATATGAAAGGTGACCACTGCTGATGGGTTACCCAACTGGCCGCTTCCTCTACTAACAAGAAGGAGGTGGTTTTCAGTTGGTGATCATTAACCTAGGCTCAGCCCCAGTGACTCTGCCTCGTCCTTGGAATGGTGCAGCTGTTGTCAGTCACAGAGGAGAACTCTAGCTATGTACCGCTTTGCTTTGGCTGCAACAACATGCCTGTACACAAGGGGAGAGGGAGGGAGAAAAATGGAAAAAAAATACAACTCCCCTAAAAGCAAACACCATCTTTTTTGTATGCCTGGCTCTGTTTATGTATATAAAATGGACATTATGGGGGAGTGAAAAAGACCCTCGTAAAAATCCTTCTTGAAAACTATTGTTGCTGACAGCCGTGACCTCTGTGTGTCTGCATGTTTACCCATAATTCATAATTAACAAAGACATTAGAACTGCCACAGGAGAATTCTGGGCTTTATTTCTTTCTAACTGGGCAGTACTAATGCTGGAAGTGCTCCCAAATCAGTGATTTAACATTTCAGGAAATCTTGGAGAGGCAGCAGAAGCCTCCTTATATAGCTCATACACTGGGACTTTGGCGATACAGATACGGCCGAGATAATTATTCAGCTCTCGTTATTGCTGTAGCTCTGCACCTGATCCCCGAGCCATTAGAGCACTCTGCAGGTTATTACAACTATCAAACATCAAGGTCTCTTTTCTAGTCTCTTGACTATGTAGTTATCATTTTACTTCTTTTAAATCCCCCATCTGCATAGAAAGCCTCTGTGTTTTTCACTGATCTGCTTACAGCCTTTCCTCACCCCTTCTTTATTGCTCCCCAAATGGAGCCCTTTTCTTACCAGCCCATTAGCATAAAAATATAAACCTCATGTTTCTCCTCTTGTATTGTTTTCCTACCCCTGCTCTTGTTTGATTTCCTCTTTGAAGCCCTATGTACCTACACTTTAATTTGGGTAGCAAACGAGTCTGTGGAAGACAGTTCTCTGGAGTTCAAGGAAACCATGATAATATAATTTTAGATGATGGGAGTTGTCAGTGCCCATGTTTAACCTTCCACTTAGTTAAGGGCCCTCTTCACTTTATTATTTTGTTTCTTCCAGTTTATTCAGTAAAAGATACCAAAGCCCAGCACAAGAGAATATAAGGACAGCTTGAAAAATAAAATGTTTTTGTGTTATAGATGTATTTAGTGATTCATTACTTTTTAATCTTTTGGCCAGAAAGTGTACCCTTTCTTGGAATTTAATGTAAAACAGTCTATGTGATGAAATATATTTTCAGTTTTGGTCCGAGTCTAGCCCTGCCGTAAGTTTGCTTCTAATACTTTTCTAGACAAAATATAAAATGATTAAAACCAGACAGATTTGAATATTCTGGGCACTGTGTCAGCTGTCTTGGGGCAGGCAGTCACTTATCATGATATGTAAAGATAATACTATAAATTAAGAGTCTGAAGCAGACCTCTGTGGATTGCATCTTCAGTTGAAAGCAAGATGCTATTTCTGGATGTTTTATACAGCTTCACTCCCCTTAGAAATCTTTATTTTGCATGATCTCCACCAAACACCTGTAAAATAGGCATTCTACCCACTGCAGGCCTATCTGCAGAAAAAGCTAATCTGCAAGGGGAGAGGCATTCATAGACAGTATGGGAGGGCCAAGAAACATATGGCCTTCTTATTTAATATTGCTGTGTAGCCATCCCACACTGCATTCCCTTAAATGGGCATCAGCCTAAATTAGCAGCCTATAAAGCATGGATATAAAGGCAATTTTTGATGTTACAAAAAAATCATAAAACATGACTTAACAGTGTCTACCCATTATCTCTCTGTGTGTATTGTGTACATATGTGTGTAGTAAGTATGCTGCACACAGAAAATGAAATACAGAGTTTTTTTCCAAATAGGGAATGTTTATTATGAGCAGTGAAGGCTAGGTAACTATATGCTTTAAACTATGTTTCATTCCATCAGCCTATGCAGATAGATCATCTGATTTTCATAATTTATATAAAAAACTATTTGAAGGTCCTCTGAATAAAGAAAGTTTTAAATATTTTAAAATCACATTTTGTGTTAATTTCATATGTGTCATTTTCACTGTTAGAAACAAGAGGCCTAGACTTCAATGCCAAATATATATCTGTTTACATATCGTGTAGCTCAACCATAAAAGGAAATGAGTATGCAGCATTTGTTGTGAATTACTTCATAATCAACGAGAAAAATAAGAATGCATCACTCTGAATTTCATATTATGGTTGTTTGAATATTCTCAGAAGTTCCATATATACTGTAGTTTTCATTCCTCCATATGAATGACTCTTTAATATAAGAACTTTTGAATATATTTATTGTCATCTAGTCTTGGCTCTTATTTAATGAGAAAACAGACTCAGAGAAGCCAAATAACTTGCATAAAGTCACACAGCCAACTAGCTCATGACAGACTTTGGTTCTGGTCTCTTAACCTTCTTGTACTGCATTTCTGCTTCTGATAATAATATAATTATTGTTATCCTCAAATCAAGGAAAGGTGCTTGTATGTTTTATCTTTAGAAAATATGATGGTTTGTCTTAGCCATCCACTGTTGCAATTGGTACAAAAATGCATAAATTTATAAGATGGTGGCCCATAGTATGGCAAAGGCCTTTTCTTTGTATGACAACCAACTGACCCCTAAATGAATTGAAACCATGACCTCCTTTCTCATTAGCTCCAAAAGAGCTAACTAGCCCAGAAACAATTGATACAAGCTTACTACAACACAAATCCACCATGTTATTCCCATGGGATTAATTAGAGAGCTAAAACAATGCATTCTCTTTGAAAGACACACAAAATCACATTGTTATGTTCTTTTGACTTGTGAACCTCTTGAAATTTCATGCAAAATTTTATGTAAGAGCAATACACATTGCCCTGGGGAGAAAAGTCCAAGTTTTTGCAAGATTTCCACACTGTGTATTTGTGATCCAAAATACATGAAAACTAATTAATTTATTTCATGCTCTAGTGCATTATGCTGATATCATCATTGGTATTGGTGGGTACTCCCCTATAAACACATGAACTGCATTATATTTCACTAAACTGGAGAAAATGTTGTTTCTGTATTTTCTATGAAGAGGAAAGAGGAGGAATAGAAGGTTAGTATGTACACATGGCCTTTATAATTATCAGTAAATCAATAGAGACTAAATTGGATATTATGACATTTCAATTGATTGATCAGATGGATAAGGATGTCACTCAATGCTTGAGTGCTGCCTTTTGTACACAATGAAGAAAATAATGCTGTCAACCTTAGTTTGGGGTCATGATGGCACCTCAGATACAAACAGAGGACAAGGCAAAGCATGAAATACCCAAATATTTGACAGCATCTTTAAATTATTCAAATTCTTTATAAGAAATATCAATAGGACCTTTCTAGTAATCATGGGGTTAAAGCACTATAAAGAAACTTCCATATGTACTTTGTTATCCAAGAGACAGATAGAGAGATGTCGTTCTACTGATATATTACATAAATCATGGTGCCAGCCAGAAAAACAACAGATGACCAATTTGTACAAAGCATTTTTTCCTTATGTTACATTTATTTAAAATACATTAAATCGTTGTGCTAAAATTGAGGCAGCTGGCAGTCCAGGCAACCTTATAAAATTTGTGTTTTCTGGATCAAAGCCCATTCATTTGGAAAGGTGGAGCCATTGGGATAGTATATTTGCTTAGTCATATGCCAAGCCTCTGGAGAACACAGGTAGTCAAAATTTATCCACATTCATTTAAAAAAAATTTTTTTTCAAATCAGAAATCTGACAAATGGGAGTCAGATGGTTAATACACATTTACTTCCAAGTGAAGTCACTAATTAATGATGCCAAAGCTCAACCCAAAGGGGGGGACTCATGTGGGATGGAATATGAAAAATCTGGCTATATTCCAAGGCATATTCTCCTATGTACATTTCATTGATACAATGCCTATTTGACTATGGAAAGAAGAATCTTATCTGATTTGAGTAGGTTTAAATTGAACTGATTCAAATATGGCCCTTATTTTGTGTAGGGAAATTTAATATTTAGTGTTGTATAGTTTTAGATCAGGTTTATTATAAATTCTTAAGGGACTTATTGACCTCCTAAATGAGTAAATATCACTGGTATAGATTTTTTATGTGCCCGTTGAAACCAGCTTTTAATATCCATTGTCAGTCACATTGAAAACTAGTCCTAAATAAAGCAGAACCAGGGCAGAGACGTTCATATCTCTCACTTCTATAGTTTCTTTAGTGGCAACTTAATCTGAAGGCATGTAGTAATTTTAGAGTTTGTTTTTGAATAAATTTTTTTTATTTAAAATATGTCATGCGGTTTAATATTCATTAAGGTCACTTTAATGAGGCGGTCTTCAAAGTAGTCTTGCCGTAATTCTTCTATCTCCACTTGGATTATGGACAATGACAACTGTGGTCGTATATCCAATTTCTTCTGGCAATTTACATTTTTGGAGCCTAGAATTTGAACTGTACATAGTATTGCTATTTTGACACATAATCTAGATTCTGTGTTATTCCTTAATCATTCATTTCTAATATTGAAAATCAGCATTTTTCAGTCAGTATTTGGCAAAATGTTATAGGTCTCATTGTTACCACTGTAAATGTTCACTGAGATGGAAGCATGACCTGGGTCTCAGTTTTCACCACATTGATCAATTCTGGATATGAGTCAACAGTGCCCATTCTAATCCAGAGTGAGGCTTTGAGTAATGTTAGAAATTTTGATATGTGACTATCTACTGGATGAAATCAGTCATTTAAATGAGTTGAGAAGTTCTTTGTTTCAGTGAATTATTCTTGATTGGTCAATAATTGTAAGATGGAATGGGTTTTTTCAAGAAGCTAAATCTTGAAAATTAAAGCTATCAAAGTGATAAAATTATTTTCAAATTCATCAACTACTTTTGGTCACTACTGTGTTCAGAACATGCTATAAACATAACTGGTAGATTTTTAAATATTTTAAATATACTTTTGCTTCTGGGTTCGAGCATAAGAAAAATTCAAAACAAAGTTTGGTCTTCAGTGTTTTTATCTCAGTGTAGAGATCTGTATTTTGGGGAGATGAAAATACAGGTCTAGACCTTGTTTACTCAGTTGAATGAAAAAATATATGACACAGAAATATGTCCCTGAATGCTTAGAAAAGAAGTACAGGATATGGAAGGTCATTAACTTAGGTCCCTTATGAATTATCTATAAGGGACATTAAGGGAAGAGGTACGAATTGAATTAAGTTTTGAACTATAGAGAAAATTTAGATGTGTAGGATCAGTGGAATATTTGATGGTATTGTCTGTCAGTGAGACCATCCAAATAGGTGCATAGTACCACCACTAGGATGGCTGTAAAACGAATTTTACCTGTGATTACTTTAAACAGTTGGTTAGTTGTGTCCCCCATGGAGAAGGACATAAAAATTATGAGGCACAGAAAAGGAATTTACTTTCTTTTCAAACTAAGTATATGCTACAAAGTAATGTTGACACCTTCAGTACTTAGAGACATTCCCCATCGTCAATGCACTCTGGAAAGGCCAGAGGTGAAATGCTCTTGGCAATTGTTTTAGCACCAGAGTAGGGCAGGCACTTAGTAGAGCATGTTTGTGTCAGAGCCTTCAGGAATCTGAGAACTCAATGACACCCTCAATAAGTAGTTTTAGTTGACATTTAAAAGGTTTCTATAACTTGAACATTATTTTTAATCTTAAATAATACATGTCATTTCTATGCTGTTAGACCTGCTACAGTTATGCACACAAGATTAAACTGTTGTAGGATAAAGTAAAATGTATATGTTAGTAAGTACTATCTTAGGGCTTTCAGGTTGTTGCAACAAAATACTATAAGTTGAGTAGTTTATAAACAACATATGTTTAGTCTAAAAATTTTGGAGCCTGGGAAGTCCCAGACCAAGGCTCTACAAGATTTGTTGTCTGGTGAGCACTTGCTCTTTGCCTTGTATCTGGTCACTTTTCACTGTCTTCACAGATTTGAAAAGCCAAACAAGCTCCACTGGGAGACTTCTTTCATAAGAACATTGCTTCCATCACTTTTACAGTTTCCAAAGGTGTTACCTCTTAGTACTATCCCCCTCGGAGTTTCTGACTTTCACATAGGAATTTGTGGGGTGGGGCATGCACAAATATTCAGACCACAGCAGTATTCAAAATTAGTAACCAAAACCTTGTTACAGCTATTTATTGAATTTTTAATTGACTTGAAATCATGCCCAACCATTTATTTTTTTCCCCTTTGAATGTGACATGTCTTAAAATTTTTTAAGGCTTTACTGGCAAAAAGAAAGAAATTAAATAAATTTGTCATGTTCAAAATGATCAAAAGCAGAACTGTGGCCAAGAATGAGTCTTTGTTTCCTATAATATTGATCTCTTTTCTGAATCTCCCTCATC
Organism: Ctenomys sociabilis; assembly: GCA_004027165.1. Classification (NCBI taxonomy): domain Eukaryota; kingdom Metazoa; phylum Chordata; class Mammalia; order Rodentia; family Ctenomyidae; genus Ctenomys; species Ctenomys sociabilis. The sequence goes on along the minus strand of PVKA01000774.1, from coordinate 57,568 downwards.
CTTTCTCTGTTCACTAACTTTTTTTTCTCTCTAATTCCTTCTCTAATAAAGATAATTCTGATTCTTGGGTTATCAGGAGTCATTTTTTCACATAAAGTACCTGTCTATAAAATTTTGAGCAATTTTTAGTAAAATCAAGGTCTGTATTTCATTGAAATATACTAGGCATGGTTAAGGATAACAGCATGTGGGCTTTGAAGTCAGAAACACTGAAATTCTGGGTGCTTTACTTACCTGCTTATAGTAAATTATAGTTGTTATTAAAAATTTTGAATCCCAGTGTCCTATCTGTAACCTGCAAGACTTTGTAGAGATACATATGTAAAACAGCACCTATTCTATTTGAAGCACAATAGTTAAGCACCTTAACTTGTACCTTTTGATATGGTCCTGTTGGAGCTTAGGACATATCATCCCAAAATACAGTATGACTGTAGGAGACCAGAATATACTACACCAAAATATAGCTCTTAAGTATATTTTGAGCAAATTATTTTGAGAAACTGTAATGCAGTAGTAGCTCTGAAATGCTGCCCTTTTAAAAATAAAATTTGTATCTATAAAGGAAATCTGCATTGGTAAAAGTATCTGCATTAGGAAGAAGCCTTTTATTATTTGAGAGGATTTTTATCTGCATAATGATGCAATTTTCATTCACCAAGCATTTCATCTCCTCACAGTCTCATGACTTGTCTTTGTTCTATTCATGATGTTATTCCATATTTTACTCTATGCCTCACATATTTTACATCTTTGGGTTTCTATTAGTATATACTTGTGATACACTATAATTACATTTGTTTGAGGAAAATATAAGCATATATTTTTCTCATATCTTGATTTTTTTTAATCTTTTTCTCACTGCTACCCTCTCCTGTTCCGTTATCCAAGTCCATTCTGGACATACCTTCTTGTTTCCTATAATCTCTCTTTTATTTTGCCATTTATTTATATTTTGGATTTCTCATATGGGAGAAACCATGCAATATTTAGCCTTCTGTATTTAATTTTTTCACTTAGCATTGTAGTTTCAAGTTCCATACATTTTCCTACAAATAGCTCAAATTTATTCTTATTGCCAAGTGAAACTCCACTGTGGTTATATACCCCATTTTGTTGCTTTCTTCACCACCCACCTGTAAAAGCTCTATTTTCTTTCCATAGCTCAGGATGCAATATATTTCATTTTACATTTTGTGGAACTCACATGCATATATATTTAATTGATTTGTTTTTCTTGTATTAATCAATCTTATGTCAAATTAATTTTTATCCCAGCCAGAAAATCTAGAAAAAAAGTCATCTTACTTTGACTATACATCATCTGACTTTACATTTTGGCATTCAGTTGTAGCTATTATACAAACATCCCAGGGGTAGTTTACCATCATTTACACATAAAAAGTTCTATGTAGTGGTCCGTTGGCTTCCAAACTTAATTTGTTTTATGATTTGGGGGAAAAGGCTATATTTGTGTTTGTGTGGAGACTATAGCTACAGTTGTTCGTCACCTGCTGAGGAGTTTCCAAAAGGAATCAAAATTTTGTTTGCCAATCAAATTGTATGCAAAAGAAGTGTTTATGAACTGAGGCACAGTATTACTGTACTAGACTTTAGGGTCTAGGAAACAGATCCCATGTGATCTTTGGTACATTCTTGAGAACTATACAGTGCAGAGTAAGCCTGTCTACATCTGGTCCTCATGGAACATTTCTCCTGCTCTTCCTCAGCAGGAGCAGCTGAGTCTTGCTGACCCTGGAGTGTCATTGCACCATTCCCGGATAATAAATTCTCCAGACTTGTTACCGTACACAGGTGGTAGCCATCTTTCTCCCCGAAAACCCTAATATTTATTTTTATTATGTGCAACCCATGTCTTAAATATTGGCTAACTGAAAATAAATTATTTTAGATACAGTGTACACATTTTTAGAGGAGTTCAAATAATGATTTTCAAAATACACTAAAAGAACTTCTTGCAAGTGGATAGAACACTTGTCTTATAAATTGGCTAAAATAAATATTATGTATATGATTGACTGTAACTTTCCTAAAAAAACCATAGATCTAAACTCTATGTGGTACAGGATGACTAAACTATTTTTCAGTGTAGTTTTTTTTAATCAAAGTATTATGGAAAATAATCTCAGCTTCTTGATATACATTAAAAAATAAAACTAAATATAGTTTATAGACTGAGGACTTCCTGATATTTAGATGAGATAATGCAGTATTGAGCATTTAAAAAATAATCTCTCTTCATACATACATCTGAAACTTTGAAATATTTCAAAAAGTCCATTTGCCCTTTTGAGAAAGGTAGTACACAGAATGAAATTTACAGTTATGTTCAAGCATGGCTTTAGAGGACATGGCATTCTCCAATGACTACCATTAGAGAGTAACGTGCAAACTACTGTTCATGCCTAGGCTTTCTTTCTACTCATTACTTTTCCATTTGCTTTTGTGCTTTCTATTCATACTTGTCAGTGCAAACTATTTACTTTCCAAATATACCTTACAGAACCAAGCATCTTCATACCTCTGCTTAAGCAGTGTCACTAGCTGCAAAGGAAGGAATTTTTCAGTGAGAGCCAGGATATGCTGGCACTTTACTTGTACATCCTGGACTAGAATCCTAGACCTGTCCTTAAGATGCCTTTTGTGAAGAGCTTTTGTGGCCAAAATGTAGTGTCAACTCATCTCTGTTTGAGGACTTTCCTGGTAGCTGAACAGAGGATGTGGTTTAATGGAAATTCAGTTTTATTGCACATTACGGAGATATTTGCATATTGTCTTAGAGGAATGGCTTTAAAACGGGAGCTCCTTTTTAGGCAACTGCTTTTCTTTGGTTGCAATGATGGAGGAGAGCTCATGAAAAGGGGCTGAAAGCTGGAGGCATGTGACTGCTGCTTTCATTCCCTGTGCCTTTTTCACTGCCTGTCTTCAACATCTTTACTTCATTGCCCACGTGTCTCCTGTGCTTAGCCATGAGGTGATATATCCTCTCCCATTCCAAAAACATTGATCTAAGTCTCCCTCCTTCCATTTTTTAATAAATCTTAGTGAAGCAATATACCATTCCAGGTCAGTCCTGGAGTGCTGTTCTGGCCTTGCTGGAGTGGCTGCTGTAGAGCATGGAAACTTGCTGGCACAGTATTGCAAAGTGACTCTGTGGGGGCTGGATGACTTCCAGCCAGCAATGAACCACAGCCAAGAAACGCCAATATGGATAATGCAAACAAGAGAGATTTGGGGCACATTTCGATTTAACCATCTGATTTAATTGACAGAATAAATGCACCTGTCAACGGGTAATATTCTTGTGATTAGTTTTGGCTGCGATGATGAGAGGATGTTAAAAGAATGTCAGAACAACCTGTCCTGGGACTCTTACAGGCAGTTTTGAGCAATGGAAGGTCAGTGTTTAGCTAGTTTCAAAGAAGTAGGATTATTCTCCTATAATGTAAGGGTATTTTATGGAGACAGCGAATGTTTTATTTGACGTTTTCCCTCTATGCTTAGCCTTCACCACAAATCAAACTAGGGGACAGAGGCACACAGAGGGAATTGATTTTTGAATCAGCCTCTGTGGCTGCTGGGGTCCACCCGTATTAGGAAATGGAGACTGCAGGAGTAAAACCTAATGCTGCATCTGAGAGCCCCACTTTGCTCCAAGTTGGGGTTCTTGCATTACTGGAGTATGTTATTTAAGTAGAATTTTACTGGGATAAGGTCTTTAATTAAAATGGTTTACTTCAGAGAAAATGTTCTTAGAACAAGCATATCACTTAATGGTCATTCTTCAATTATTACCCCATCTGCAACCTCACCCAAATATCTTCTCTGGAAATTGTGTTTTGGATATAGTTTATGGTGGTCTACTCTTGGCTCTTAACCCTTGACTTCTCTGAACTGTTGTACACTGTTGAATACTCTCTTTCTGAAATTGTCATCTTTAACTTAAGCTCCTGACAGTCTCCTCTCTCTTCTCAGGTTTCTTTTCCTTTATCTCCTTCACTTGCCACTCATTGATTTTAATCTTTAGTTAACGAGTAAAATTTGTGTGTATTTACATGTACATCATGACATTTTGAAGTACATTTCATGGTGAGAACACTTAAAAATTGAGTTATTAAAGATTTTCAAAAATATAACATTGTTATGAACGAAGTCACTATGTTGTGCAATAGATCTCGCAAACTTATTTCTGGTATCTAATCGAAATTTTGTATTCTTTGACCAATGTCCCCTCAGCATCTCCTAACCACCATTATGTTCCTTACTTTTATAGTTCAATTATTTATAGTCTATAAAAAAGTAAGCATATTTGTGTTCCTGTTACTGGCCACTTGATCTTTACCTACTCACTATAGCAATTATCTAAACTCTCAGGTCTATTATCCTTTTGTTTTATCCTTTCACTTTTCCTTTTGAGTCTCCCACTCCCATATCTGTGACATTCCTCCTCCTCCTTCCCTAGATATCTCCTAAATTTACCTTCAGAAGAGGCTGGGTAGCAACTTCCCAGCCACATAACTGTCTGACCTGCAGGATGTTCTTATGACTTTTCTATTTCTATTGCTAGCCACTGTCCTGGATTCATTTAAAATCTGTAACTCATGAACCTAAACTTTGGGAATAGAAATATCTTTAAGTGTCTGATGCAGGTGATGGATTCTGTTAGATGTATACTCATAGAAACCTATATTCAAGAGTAATTTCTAGTCTTCACATTATTAGCTTGTTTTGATTTACCACATTTTGGTTAATGGCCTCCTTTCCTGAATGTGTCTGAATTCTTATTTTCCCTACATCTAACCAGTAGCCAAAAGTGGTAGGACAATGTTTTTTAAAAGCAGAATCATAAATTCAAAAAATCATTTGAATTGCCTCAATCTGTCCTCTCTGAATTAGAATTTATTCAGACAAGGCATAGAAACACACACTATTTGAAACAGGCTTATCTTAGCTTGCAATCCGTCACCACCAAGTGTGTGGTCACAGTGCACCTTCCCTCCATTTTCCTATTCATATTCTCTTTGCCAAGACTCTACTGCAACTTTCCTCACTTTTTCCTGGGATGCTTCAATAATTATCACTACTGATGGATTAGCTGATGCCACGTGCTTTTATGCATTTTTTAAATGTAATACTTATGATGGATAACTAGTGGTCAACTTCTTACACCCAGCTGAATTAAACTAATGTGGTGTCGGATGCAAGAGGCCCACCTGAGAACTATTTCCAGTAGCACCAAGGTAGAACAGGGGAAGGTACCAGAATGCTGTTTTGGAAACTGCTGGGGCTGTTGGAAGCTGCTAGTTCTGTTGGGCTGCTCTGCTGGAGGACATCATGCTGTCTTTCAGGATGAACTTTGAAGAAACTCTGGTCCTCATTTTGAGCATCACTTTCTGGCTCTGGAGGGAAAGATGATGCACTGCTCGGTATCGTGAAGCTTGTTGCTTTGACTTTGCTGTTGGGAACTCAGCTTTCCTTATCACTAGAGGAGCCTGGGACCTCACTGTTGCTGATGGCTGTGGTACAGTTTTGGGGGAGTGCTGGTGCTTAATTTGAGCCTTCCTTCCTAGCTCCAGTTCTGATCCCTTAGCTTGCTAGCACAGATCCTTCATCCCACTGGCATAGGCTTTCTAGCTTCCACCACTGACCTTTGGGCCTTTCCAGTAAATACCCATGAAGTGGGCTTGCATGAGACTTCATTGTGGGTCTCCAGTTGCACTGGTAGGAGGCCTTCTGATGAGCTGGAGTCTGAACTGGATTCTTTAGTATTTAATGTGTGGATAAGTTTCCTGTACTTATAGTATGTGATACTTGGGTGATTCATTATAAAATGCTATTACAAAACATGTCCTGTATTATACTGCTCACCTTGCAAAAACCCCAAACTGAGATAATCATCACTTCTTAGGAGACAGGCAATATTAACTAATTGTTTAGTTGTCAAAAGTCCATCTAAGGAAGGTCAAGTAAGCTGTTTATAGTTACATAGCTAGTAAGCAATTCTGCTGAAATGTAAAGCTAAAGTTATGGAGTTCCAGAGTTCAGATCCCTCTCTGGGGCACCACACAGCTCCTCATTGCTGCACCTCTCTACCTGGTCTCTCCCCATCACTCTTTAGTTGTTTCCAGATTAATTTTACTAAATGCCACTACTACCAACATCTGTGACATTTTTTTATTGCTTTGCATTTTATTTTTTATATTAATTTTATTGAGAAAGTAATGAGGCAGTTTCAAAACCAATTAGGACAGTTACAATAATTAATAAATTGCATATTATTGTCTTCATAGTAGTTATTCACAGATGCAGACATGATATCTTCTCTAAACATGATTAGTTCAAAACTTCCTTTTCATTGAACTAAGATAAAGTAGCTAAATATCTATGCTAACTATTTTGTATATGCAGACATATATATATATTTTTTCAATACAAAATGGTCCCTCATTTATATCCCCCTTTTAACATTTATGATAAATCACATCAACTTACATTCCATTTTTTCCTGTCCATACAATATAGGATCCTTAAATTTTAGCTTTTTTTAATTTTATTTTTTTATTTAATTGAAGTACAAATATCAAGCAGACAGTTTCAAGACACCTTAACAAGACAGACTCGATAAATTTATACATTGCAAACTGTTTTCATAATATTTTGGTATCGTAAAAGGTGCATACATCATATTATATTTACAGATATTATTTTAGCAGATGTCTCTTATCAGTAAATTAAGAGTGTAGCTGCTTACTTATCTTATTTTTATACCTGAATTATATCAAAAATTCAATAATTATTTTCCTAGTGGATGACCATAGTACTAGAAGCCGACATAATATCCTGTCCCACCACCATTAGGCAAGTGCAGATCTTGCCTCTCATAGGATTATGTAGAAGCACAGCGTTATCTATCCCAACTGTACTGTCTTTACACACACATCATGATTTTTTCTTTCTATACCCCTTCCTTTGTCTACACCTGTCAAAGGTGGGCACTCCATTGACATTCAACTAACTTAGGTGCTTGAACTCGACACCACAATCCAACACAGTCCAGCATTCCACAACAATAATGAGTTATTCAAAGAAGTTGTGGACCAGAGGCATTTACAGCTCAGCTTAATATTATGGCCCCACGATGTATACTTCATTTTTATACTTTTCTGCTGGATGGTTAAGATCTAGATAGATCAAGACTTATATACCAACACATGAACTTTATATTTCTTATGTGGTCAGTGAAGTCCTCTCAGGGTTTATCTTGTAGTCCTGTACATTATTCTGTAGATCTTTTGTCTGTGTCATCCATGTGGATGAGTCACAGCCAATGCTTGATCCAGTTTTCTCTCTGTGAGAGCCTGAGAGAAAGTTTTCTCTTCATGTGACTCTCCCCAGGCACACTATAGAACTACAATCTCTTTCCTCTGTGGCTCCATAATCTCCTTGTTCAGAAAATTTGGAGCTCACCTGAGTTTCATAATGTTGCAGTACAGGTTCTCCTATGTCCTGAGTCTTTGCTGACCTTGAAAGGCTAGGGCCAAAATGTTGGCTGGCCTTGTGGCTCTTCTATTTCTCCAACTCTGACTTGTGAACTTAGGTTGTTAACCATCCAGAAGAAAAGCTGATTAGTATCCTGCAGCATATGTCATTCACTTTGCCTTATCTGACTCAATTGATTTTAGTTGTTGTACGTTTCCTTTCGTATTTCTGCTTTTCGCTTATTATACTAGGGAGACCATACGATATTTACACGTGTGTCTGGTTTTTTTCACTTATGAGTATATGTTCAAGTGACATCCACTTCAGTATAAATGCTTCAAAATTATCATTTTAATAGCTGAGTAATACTCCATTATATAGAAATACCACATCTTTTTCAACCATTCCTCATGTGATGGACATCTTGGTTGTTTCCAAGATTTTGCTATCAAGGTACCACTTTTAAAGTACTAGTTTTAATTCTTTCTCTTGTATACTTGTATACACATGTAATCTTAACATATGATATTATAAAGCCTTTAACAACTGTAATGTCTTAATTTTACTAACCATATATGTTTATAAAGAGGCATTATGTGTGGAAGTGAAATGAAATTTATTTATCTGTATTAATTCTGTTTTTATCTGTATTTCTGTTAATTCTATGCCCAAGACTTGAATGAAGATAAATTAAAAAACATTTTAGATAAGATGTCTTTGCTGTGGTATGTATAGGACAAATAATTAAAATACCTTAAAACATATATGATACTTCAAGTGAAATAAGTCTATAAATTATAGCTATCAGTAGCTAGGATGAAGCTGATAGTAAGACATTGCTAGTAAGTACATTTACGTGGTGCCCATTATCCTGAACTAAGAGAAAGTATAGGACTGTAGGAAAAAAGTTTTCATACCTATGAACCTTAAAGCCAAATCAACACTAACACCGTGAGTAGACTTTGAGTTCCACATATTTCTATATTCTCCTAAGTGGGCTGTTTCTGAGCTCACTCTTCTAATCTTCTAGAAGTATGATATAATTAATGGAAACTTGAATTGGATTTTAATCTGGTACCTATGAATGATACCATCACTTTAACACAATATTTACTAAAAGAAATGTGAAATAAGCTAGGAATTTAAGAAGTATGAAGAATATCAGAGGATCCTCTGAATTCAAGTGACTATTTATTAGTGAAAGAACTACATACTGGAACACTGCCCCATAAATCTTTAGAGATTAGATTCAGTGATTAACCTTTCCAGCTATTAGATAATGTCACCAGTTTGCTGCTAAAAGTGCATTATGAAGGTGTAAATGGTGTTACAAAGAAAGGATGATTTTTAATGACAGTCTCAGAGCTCAACAATTGTTTGCAATAGTTTGGAAAAGCTAGCGTTAACTACAGATAATATTGGTGTAACTAATTTTAGGATCTGGATTTACTCAATGCAACTGTCCTCTATAATTGAATAGAGGACCAAGTGGCTGAGTCCAAGCACGTCCTGCACTTGCCATGTCTTTACACCACTTGGAGATGACTGGGTAAATGGTAGTGACTCAGGGGAGCTATAGGACAAATAATTTAAAACTCTATAAATTTCACATGAGAACAAGAGTAGAGACTGTGGTTGGGGCAGTCTTGAAAGAAATATGTTGTAAACATACAACTATAGACATATTATAGATACAGATAGATACTCAGATAGATATATTAGTACAGGGGCTTGTTTTCGTCTGCCTAAACCCTCATGAAGTTGTGAAGTGGCTTCTAGAGTTTTTGATTGATCCATGGCTCAGTGCTGGGATTATGGGTATGATTGTTATGCCCACCCTGGGGCAGATAGCCCGCATTCAGTATAAAGGAGGGAAAGAAGTTTGCACTCTGCCATTCCTCCCTTTTTGCTCTTGATGCTTTTGCTGTTTGCAAAAGAGAACTTTTGCTCTCTTTCTGTACCACTATGCTTTGTAGCCAGCTGAGTATGGACTGGAACCTCCACAAGCTGTGAGCTACATAAATCTTACCTTCCTTAAGTTTAGATGTTTGGTATTTTTGCTTCAGCAATGAGAGAAAAGTAACTAAGACATTGGCTAAAAGTGATTATCCAGGTCAAGTTCAGGAATCCTTCAAAGAACAAGATAGCATTAATCAACCATTTTAAACTTTAGTTATTGTTTAAAATCCAAAACAGGAATGTGGGAAGCAGCTACCTTGCATCAAAATGTAGTTGCAATAGATAATTTGATTTGGTTTTTTATCCACTATAAATACGAAAATAGATTTTTTTAAAGTGAAAGAGGCCCCAACATGAAGTTTACATGGAAAGAGTAAATGCAGACATATGAGAATGTCTCAGAATAATAAATCATGATCTTGAAAATGATCCAATATAACTGTCCTCCAGTTGCTTCAGCTGTCTTTTCTTTCTAAGACTAAAGCCCTAGGTCTCCTTTACCATGCTCCTGTCCTTGGCCCCTGCTTTCTCTCCTTTCAGGTCACTTTGGTTTACCATACAATGCTCTGTTAAAGTAAATTTGCATAGTAAATGCATAAGTTATAGCTTGTTATATGTAAGTTAGTATTTTATTCAAATAATATTTTGCATATACTAAGTTATTCTCCTTTCTACTTTAATTCAGCATTCGCAAAATCTGAGTCTAGAAAGCAAAAAACATACATTAAAACTATTTCTTCAGATGGTTATGGTTAATATGTATTTTCTTTTTACTAGTAAAGTTTGAAAACTGAGATATGAAGATCCAGTAGATAAATAAGAGGTTGGAAATATCATCATATCTTAAATTTTTTTTTTCATATTTTTTACTGAGAAAAAAATAGCAAAGAGACATTTTCAAATCAAATAGGTAGGACAGTTTCAATAATTAATACAATTCATGTTGTTTTCTTAGTGGTTAATTGTTGAACAAGATGCAGAAATGATATTCTATTTAAAATAGTATGAGAATAGATCCCTCTATTCATTGAATTAAGAGAGTGTAGCTGTATATCTATCTTGACTATTTTGAATCTACAGATACAAAATGATCATTCATTTGTATCCTCCTTTTTTGTTTAGTTTTGTCAATTAAATATAGGTGTGTGAATTCATCAAAATATTCCAAAATAGTCCAGTAGTCCATAATAGTGTTGGGTTTTCTGTATGTCTGACAATGTCAGAAGTTGTTGACTTGAATCTTTTACAGCTCAGCATAAAAAATATGGTTTAATTCTTATATTTCAGTTTAGTACTTTTCTGCTGGATGGTTAAGACCAAGATAAAGCAAGACCTATGTAAGAAGAAACATAGCTTTTGTATCTAATTAAGGTCAGCCAAATCCCCTCAGGACTTATCCTGAGACCCTGTACTGGAGTTTGTATATCCTTTGTCAGCGTCAGCCATGTGGATGAGTCACGGTCATTGCTTGACCAATTTGCTTTCTGGGAAAGCCTGAGAGAATGTTTTCTTTCCAAGTGACTCTCCTTAGGCACACATCGATCACTTTCCTCGTTGGCCCCATTATCTCCTTGATCAGAATACTTGGGACACAACTGAGCTGTATGATGTACAACTCAGTACAGGTTCTTGTATGTCCTGAGTCTTAATTGGACTTGAAAGGCTAGGGCCAAACTGTTGGCTGTCCTTGCAGCCCTCCTTTTTCTCTAATTTTTGGTCTGCAATCTTAGGTTGTTAACACTACAGAAGAGAAGCTTATTGTTATAAATGTGCATCTTAGGCTGTTGAGATTAACCTCACTATCTGTCTGAATATCAAGCATTTTAGGCTTAACAAGGAACAGGTACTTTTTGTCAAATATTGATATATTCAACTTTAAATTCTTACAAAATATAATGTAAAAAAATTTAAAAAATTAAAATATATTTTAAAAATAGGAATAAGCAGGGGCTGGGGAGATGGATCAGTGGAATAAATGCTTCCCTAGCAAACTCAAGGGCCTGAGTTCAATCCCCAGTTCCACCAAAAAACAAATAAAAAAAATAGGAATGAGCAATTATATATGTTTACACATATGTTTAGAAATCTAACCATATACAGCATTATAGCAGGAAAGACCTGCAACACTCCTTTTCCTGTCTCCTGCCTTAATTCACCACCCCCTTTTTAAACAAACATATACCCGGGAGACAGCTCGACAACAACTGGTATGTCATCACAAGCGGCAGGTATTCAGAAGACCAGAATAGCAGGCATTCCCACTGTGAATCTATTACTACAAATTGCCATCTTCACTGCAGTTGCTTAGTTCACAAGTATCAGCATATATAGTTAGTCAGGGTGAGAATCCTTCCAATTCACTACTAAGTTCAAAAATCTTGTGAAGATTCTCAGGATCATTGCCTTTCCCTTCTTGTACATATAACTGTATGGCTTTGCCTCTGTCGTGTTTCCTAGCTCTTCTCCTTGCTCTCTATACATTGTCTAGTGTTCAAATTCTTGCTTTCCTTTTATGTGTGTTAAACCCTTTCTATTTCTAATTCTTTTGAGTTCTTATCCTAGGGAGACTGTACTATATTTACACATATGTGTCTGATTTATTTCACTTATGAGTATATGTTCAAGTGACATCCATTTAAATATGAAGGCATCGAATTTATCATTCCTTATAGCTGAGTAATACTTCATTGTATAAAAACACCACATATTTTTCATCTGTTCCTCAGGTGACAGGCATCTTGGTTGTTTTTAAGATTTGGCTATCACAAATTGTGCTGCTATAAATATAGGTACACATATATCACTATGATATGATGTTTTCACTTCCTCTGGGAAAATACCCAGTAGGGGGATAGCTGGCTTGAATGAGATTTCTACTCCAATTTTCTTAAGGAGTCTCCACACTGATTTCCATAGTGGCTGCACCAGTCTACATTCCTAACCGCAGTGGAAAACGGTTCCCTTTTCCAAAGCACCACCAACATTTGCTGTTGGTTGATTTCTTTATGATAGCCATTCTTTCTGGGGTGTGATGGTTTGTCAGTATTGTTTAATTTGCATTACATGGATGGCTAGTGATGTGGAGAATTTTTTCATATATTTATTTGCTTTACTTTTGTCCTCTAATAAGTGTGTATTCATCTCAGATGCCCATTTTTGGACTGTGTCTTTAAATTTAAGGGCCCTGTTGTACTTTAGTTCTTTATAAATTCTAGAGAGAAGACCTTTGTCTGAGTGTTTATTAGTTAAGATATTTTCAAACTTTGTGGGTTATCTTTTCACTTTGCTGGTAATTTCTTTTGGCATGCAAAAACTTCTCAATAAGTGTTGGTCCCAGTTGTTAATTCTTTCAAGTGTTTCCCATGTGAATACATGTGTGTTCATGAACTCTTTGTCTACCCATATGTCTTCATGAGTTCCTCCTACTTTCTCTTCTAGGAGATTGAATGTTTATGTTTTAATGGTTAGATCTTTAATCCATTTTGACTTTAGTTTAATGCATGGTGATACATCTGGGTCAAGTTGTAGTTTTCAGCATGTAGAGAGCCAGTTTTTTCAGCACCATTTGTTAGAGGCTATCTTTCTTCCACTGAGTATGTTTGGCACCTTTGTCAAAGATCAGGTGGCTGAATGTGTTCATAGAGGCTTCAGCGTCTTCTAATCTATTCCACTGATCCTCAGGTCTATTTCATTGCCAGTACCATGCTGATTTTATCACAGTAGATTTGTAGTAAAATTTCAAGTCAGGAATTGTAATGCTTCCTGCTTTGTCTTTGTTGGCGAGATTACCTTTGCTATTCTAGGTCTTTTCTGGTTCCAAATAAATTTTAGGAATGATTTCTCTAGGTCTGGGAGGTATGTTGGTGGCAGTTTGATAGAGATTGCATTAAATCTGTACAGCAATTTTGGGAGTATGGCCATCTTCACAATGTTTGTTCTTCCTATCCAGGAGCAGGGTATATCTTTCCATTTTCTGAAGTCTTCTACGATCTTTGTTTTTTAAGAGTTCTGTAATTTTCTGAGAAAACATCTTTGACTTCTTTAGTTAGACTAATTCAAATGTATTTCACTTTCCTCGGTGCTATTGTAAAAGGTATTGTTTCTCTAATTTCCCTCTAAGTGTGTTTCTTATCTGTGTAGAGGAATGTTATTGACTTTTGGGTATTGACTTTGCATCCTGCGATGCTACTGAATTTGTTTATCAATTCTGGTAATCTTCTTGATGGAGTTTTTTTATTTTTCTAGGTAAATATCATGTCATCTGCAAATAATGATAATTTGACTTCTTCTTTACCTATTCTTATTCCTTTTATTTCTCTCTCTCTTTTCTAATGGCTCTAGCTAATGATTCCAAAGATATATTGAATAGGAGGGATGATAGAGGACATCCTTGTACCAGATCTAAGAGTAAAAGATTTTAATTTTTCCCCATTTAGAATTATGCTTAAATAGATTTTATCGTATTGAAATAGAGGCCTTCTATCCCAACTTTCTGTAGGACTTTGAACATGAATGAGTGTTGGACTTTGTCAAAAAACCTTTTCTACATCAACTGAGATGATCGTGGTTTTTAGCTTTCGCTCTATTGAGATAGTGTATTGCATTTATACTTTTTGAATATTGAACCATCCTTGCATCCCTGGAATGAATCCTAACTGGTTATGGTGTATGATCTTCTTGATGATTTGCTGTATTCTATTTGCTAGGATTATTGAGGATTTTTGCATATATGTTCATGAGGAAGATTGACCTGTAGTTCTTTTTTTTTATTTGCATCTTTCCTTGGTTTTGGTGTCAGTATAATATTTGCCTTCAGGAATGATTTTGGGAGGATTGCTTCATTTTCAATTTCCTTGAAGAGACTGAGGAGTATAGCGCATATACGTTCCATAAATTTCTTATAAAATTCAGCTATAAATCTATCAGGACCTGGACTTTTCTTTGTTGGTAGGTTTTTAATTACATCACATATTTCATTGGCTGTTATTAGGCTACTGATAGTGGAAATACCATGTTCATTCAGTTTTGGTAATTTGTACCTTTGTAGAAATCTGTCCACTTTGTCTGCAACTTCTATTCTGTGAGAGTAAAGATTCTCAAGGCAGGTATGATAATCTTCTGAATTTCCACTGAGTCTGTGGTGATTACACCCTTTTCATTCCTTAGTGCTTTTATTTGAATTTTTTCTTTCCTTTTTTTAGTGAGGTTAACAAGGGGTTTATCAATTTTATTTAATCTTTCAAAGAACCAGCTTCTTGACTCGTTAATTCTTTGAACTATTTTCTTCATCTCAATTGAATTCATTTCTGATCTAATTTTTATGATTTCTTCCAGTCTTTGGGCTCTGGGTTCAGTTTATTTCTTCCTTTTCTAGTTGTTTGAGGTATATTATTAGGGTGTTTGTTTGTTCCCGTTGTGTTTTCCTAATGTGCGAGTTCATAGATATAAATTTCCCTCTGGGAACTGCTTTCATTGCATCCCATTAATTTCGATAAGTTTTGCTTAAATTTTCATTGAATTGCAGATATTGTTGAATTTGTTCTTTGATTTCACCTGTGACCCATTGATTGCTGAGTAGAGTGTAGTTTAATTTCTATGTATTTATGTTTTTTTTTCTTTTTAAATATTTTCATTAATGAATTCATTATAAAAATAAGAAAGAAATTTTTAAAATAATTTTATTCATACTATTGCAGAACCACTGAAGCAGTTTTCCTCTGTTAATATTCTGACTGAAATTGCACAGGAGAGAAGACAGTACCTCCCAGATAAGATTTATTTAAAAAGGCATTCTCAGTATGATAATAGTGTTCCTTTTAAATGAAATGGAGAAGCAGTTTCTTAAACAGGATTTCAATGTGATCATCCTGAAATTCACGGAAGGGTCTTTTTTCCTTAAACATTCATTAATTATGAAGATACAGTGTTGACAGGAATAAACCACACATCCCACTAAGTGCTGAACTATGAGTAGGTAAATTTTTTAGAATCCTGAATTTACTTCATTCTATGTATAGTCAAGAGAATTCTGCTACTTGTCATTATTATTTCTGAGGATATTGTCCTTGTATTAGAGGTTCTGACATGTACAGGGTGAAGGAGCAGTAAGACAGACCTTCCTCTAATTATTCTTATGGATCAGAAAGAATGAAGGTACAATGTGATCTGGAAAGATCCAATTTTGGAAGTTATTTCCTTTTTGTTGCTCAGTGTGTCTGGGATCAACTTTTTGCTGCGATCAGTATTAACATGAGTTTAATTAAATGTTAAAGAGAAAAATATATTGAATGTAATTGTTCAGTTAACATAATCAACAACTTATGTTTCTGATCTAAAACATCATACATCTATAATTCTGTGAATGTTCGTTATGTTACCTAGAAGTCAGGTGACCCAAGACACAAGTTTGATATTTTAAGTGTGTGTTTTCATTTCTTTAGTATATTCTTAAAAACTAAAGAATTGTCAGATTCAAGCAAATAGAAGACCAAAAGGTACAAATTGGTATTTTTGAATGTTTGGGTATAAAAGTAAGCAACATGAAGATCACAGTACTGCAGAAGTTTCTTCTCCTTTCTGCCATTTCCCACACATGAAATGTCTAGGTTCTTGATTTTACAGTACTTCAAGAAGTGTGGAAGATTTGAATTTTAAAAATTTGGTAACTTTTAGTATAGTAGCACATAATGGAGAAGAGAAAATGAACCACACAAGAAGCACATACTTTACACCGGCAGATGTGTCTCCAGCATTTAGTCCCCTGTCACAGCACACCTCCATCTTGGGAGCTCTCTGTGTGCCTGAGGAGGGCAGCTTTTATAAGCAGACAGGAGCAAGTGGAGGAGATAGTGACTCAGGCAGTGCTTTCAGATTTCGTACTAAGAGTTCTTCCTTTTGAATTCAACAACAAACTATGTTCAAATTGATTCCAAGCATAATGCTTTAAACTAGAATATAAATCTGCCCTGTTCACCTTCCAAAAGATAATCTCAAATCAGTTTATGGGATTAGTACTGTCACCCAATAAATCACAATGGTATCTGAAGCATTTTCAGGAGAACTAACTGCTTCAGGATGTTTCCTTCTATTTTATTCCCTACATTAAGGTTCTTACTTCATCTTAAGAAGCTAAAGAAAGGATTGTTGCCTCGAATGTTGTGGGTAACCTTATGACTCTAACCCTGACATTATACCTTTTGAAAAAAAGAAATCTTAGTGGAGCTTTACGTTGTGATTTTAAAAGGCATGTAGTTTTTGGTAAAAGAGGATATATATTTTTCTCTATACCTATATTTACAAGAAAGATGAGCATTTCATAAAAGTTTACAAATTCACTCAATTAATGGATCAGTTTATCAAATGATATCAACAACTGATATATGTTGGCTTGTGTTTCATTTCTTGAAAGTAGGCTCAGAAAGGCATTCTTAATAATGAAATTATATATATATATATTATATATATATATATATAATATATATATATATTCTATCTCTAACAGACCTTCTTGAGATAATTTTTTAATTATTATCTCCCTTGATTCATTCAGTAAACATGACTTATGCACCTAGTGTGTATCACACACTGCAGTGTGCACTGGGGATTAATGCTGTGAGGTCACTACACAGGGAGACTCACTTATTTCTTGAATCATTATGTTACCATGTTTCAGAGGATGTGTAGCTTTACTTTTGGTAACCATTATTAGTTGGTTATGGGAGACACAACAAAAACCAAAATAACAAGTACCAAACAGATTGTGATATCTGGAAAATATAGCAAGTTGTGAGTCAATTGGCACCAGCAAGTTCTGGTATGCATCTGTATAGCAAGTCAACAATTTTTAGTTAAAATACATTGAGTACCAAATGTGATGAGTTTTAACACAGTTGAGCATCAAGGTATTGAACTATAGATACCATTTTTATGTGATCTTTTTCATAAAATTGGAGGAATAAAAAAAGTTCTATGCATAATTAAGTTCAAGCAACAAATTTCTGTTTTTGTCTATATCATTCTAACAATTGTTATATTAATACTGTGTGTTTTGAAGATTAACATTTTTGTTTCAGTGTTGTATTGCATGTGTCACCTATTTAAATTGTACATTTTATCTCTTCACAATTGCATTTCTAGTACAAAGGAATTTATTTCATAGACAGGTATCTATAAACTCCACAGCTTCAGTGTCTTCAGTTTTCTTTCCTTCAGTGTGTACTGGAGCTAAACAAATATAGCCCTTTGCCATTTGAGTATTTCCATATTATCATAAGGGAGTCTGAGAAGGTGATTTTTTTATATTTTGGAAATTTTATGCTGTATAAAATTTATTAGTTCTCCCATAGTCATTTCTGGATATTTATAGTCCCATTTGTCAAGTTTACTAGCATCCAAATTACTTTAAATATATTTTGAAATTTATATAATTACATTAGAGTTGCATTGAAAGTTTCTGGAATAAGTGCTTTATTAGCTTTTAGGCCACATTAAAATTTGTTCATTATCTCAAATGAGAAATTTACGTGGCAGTTATTGCACTGTTTGCACAGAATTGGATAAGTGAGAAGAAGGGCAATTTTGATGAATTGAAATTGCATGCCAGATCCCACAACACGTCTCATGGTGGAGCGAGCATCTTCTCTTCACACAAATATCCTCTGGAAAATGAGTGTCGGGAGTGATATACGGCACCCTCGCAGGGAAGGAGAGAAAACAGTGAAGATGAAACATGCTTGAAACAAATGAAAAAACTATGATGCTTTTGAGTGAAAAGTACATTATGAAAACATAATCTCCCTTGATTTATAATTATTATTAACTTTTGTAATTAAGTATAATTTATAGGAATATATATCTATATCTGTATCTATCTATCTATCTATCTATCTATCTATCTATCTATCTATCTATCTATCTATCTATCATGTTATAATTACAAAAGGTAAGCACACAGTTCAAAGGATTTTTATAAACATATTCAGTATTAGAAGTTTCTAATTCTTTGCCAGTCTTGTCAACACTTGATGTATTTAATCCTTTTGGTTCTAGCAATTTTGTTAAGCATGTAATTGTCATGTGATTAGTTAGAATTTTGCAGACAACTAATATTTTGAATATATATTTACCTTTTTATGAGCCAATTTGATAAATTATCTTCTTGAATACCTCTTCAGGTCTTTTGCCCATTTCTCTATTTTCTGTAATTTTGAAAATTGATTTATATATTGTCTTTCATAAGTTTAAAATTATTAGCTTATTAAATACATATTGAAATTATTTTGTTATTTATGATTTGACATTTGATGCCCTTTGATTAATGTTTTTAATTTATTATGGTACATATAATTTATCTTTTTTTCATTAGTACTTTTTGTGTATTTAACAAATTTTGTGTGCCAGGGAGATAGCTCAGTAGAGTAAGTGCCTTCCTGGCAAATGCAGGGTCCTGAGTTCAATCCCCCATAACACACACACACACACACACACACACACACACACACACACACACAGAAATTTTACTCACATCAAGGTCTTTTAAAAAAATTTTATTTGGTACAGGGTCTTGGTACACAGCTCAGACTTGTAGTGATCCTCCTGTCTCAGCCTCCCTACTTCTGGGATTACAGGCATGCACCACCACACTGGTTTCTATGGTTGGCTTCATGTGAGGCCTATATGGCATATGGTAAAGGGGTTTGAACCCAGGTCCTTGTACTTGTCAGACAGCCACTTAGATTGCCAAGTTATCTCCCTAGCTGCTCACGTCAAGGTCTTAAAAATTTATCTTATTTTTTTTTAGCTCTTTTATTTAGTTTCAACCCATTCCCAGGGTTTCCTATTTCCAATTTTGATAAAGTACATATTTGAATAAAAAATGAACTAGAAAAAATGGATGTATAAAAACTATTAGTACATAATGTTACAAAAAAATTGCCAGATATGTATTTGCTAATTCTAGGCATGCCTATCCGTATAAAGGAAATGGCATGCTAAATTATTTAAAATAAAAATTAATGATTCACAGTACATTGTCCAATCACAAAGATTCATCAGACTATAAATATTAGAGACAAACTTGTGATCATACTTCTAAGACTATAAAACTACTGGAACAAAACAGTAAGTCCAACTGATAGACATATAAGTGAACCTTACAATAAAAACATTGCTATGAAGTAGGGGAAAAGTTTTGTCCATTGAGTACCGATGGAGGAAAAAATGCATCTGGACCTCTACTCAAACCTTAATAATGACCAATTCCAGTGAGTCAGGAACTATTTTATTCATATGTATATTAATATACATATATACACATTAGTATTTTCACTTAACAATATCTAAAATGAAGTCTCTGGGTGAAATATAACATCAGAATGTTTTCATTCTAACAATTGTTTTATAAAATTTAAGAGGCTTAAAAAAACCTTTTAATAAAACCTTAAGATAAACACATAGTATGTTACATAATCAGTATAGTATGGTATATTAAAGCTAAAAAAATTATGTATGATACAAATACAAAACTAGTAGTTTGAACAGGAAGAACATGTATTTTCAATAATTTATATTAGATTTTTAAAAATTAATTAATTAATTTATTTTATTTTATTGAAGTACAAATGTGAATCAGATGGCTTTAAGACACCTTAACAAGACAGATTCGATAAATTAATACATTGCAAACTGTTTTCATACTGTTTTGGTACGAGGTGCATACATGATATTATACTTACAGACATTATTATAGCAGATGTCTCTTATCAGTAAATTAAGAATATAGCTGTTTACGTATCTTATTTTTTATACCTGAATTATATCAAAAATTCAATAATTATTTTCCTGGTTGATGACCATAGTACTAGAAGCCGACATAATATCCTGTCCAACCACCATTAGTGCAAGTCTTGCCTCTCATAGGATTATATAGAAGCACAACGTTCTTAACCAAATCAATGAAACTAAATTTAGAGTTAGAAGAAAATTACTGTATTTGATAAAAACAGTAATGCTTCTGCTTTTTCTTATTGACTAGCCCCCCTGATATATTTTCATATTAAATGATATTCACCCAATTCTCCATATTTTAATTTCATTTACTGATTTCAACTTAGAGACTGAATGGGAATAAAAAAGGGAAAGGAAGGCTCACTGCTCCACTCCCCCTGCCCGCGTGGCAAGAGAACTATTTTCACTGTGCCATGCTGCCTTGGCTTAGAGCCAGCTAACACAAACGGAACCCTTTACAAAGTAAACTGAATCTTCCTTTAACTCATGAGTGTTCAGCTTTTTATTCCAGCAATGAGAAATTAACCAAGGACGTGATCATTCAAGATATATCTGCAAAATTTCATTTCAATATATTAAGTACACTGACTTACAGATCTGATGTTGATACTTAAAATAACAGACAAATGCTGCGCATGAAGTTGTTCTTGCAGTAAACTATCAATTAGTAGATGTGGAAGGTATGGTAAAGTCAGAAAATGTGATTTGACAACTATCATAATAATAGTTCAGGAAAGAAATATTATTAAAACCTAAAACCAGTGAAACCAAGCAGAATGAAAGTGACTTTTAACAAATGTTCAAAATACCTGTCCATAAAATAATTATGAGGGAGAAACAGTTTCCTTAAAATAGAGAAATATGTTCTTATTTTCAAATGTCTACTCTTCAGTGCATGTAAGAGTTGTCAGTATCCTGATATGACCAAACTATTTTCTATTTATAAGATCCCTTCCCAAGAGCTCAGCTGCCTACTTGAGCCTCCTTCCAACCCACTCAGATGTCTCCTCGGGTGGGGTTTCACTACTATGGAGTTTAGTTGTTCTTTTTGATGCCTTGTTGTTATGTTTGTAAATATTTTTAAAAACATATTTTATTAAAATGTGTTTTTGTTTCCCATTTCTTTGTTCACTAGACATTAAAATCATAGCCCTAAGCTAAGACATTGAAGTAACAGGAAAAATAGTTTCTGACACTCCCTTTTTTTACTTGTTCTATTCATTTTATTCAAACATATCAGTTAGATGATTCACAAAGGTATTTTTTCTAAAATAAACCTTAATGAAATTTAGTAAATGTCATACTTTTATCAGCATTTCAGTTAAATTGCCCTAGAAGTATTTTGGTTTGTGAGATCTTCCTTCCTTCCTTCCTTCCTTCCTTCCTTCCTTCCTTCCTTCCTTCCTTCCTTCCTTCCTTCCTTCCTTCCTTTCTTTTTTCTTGCTTGCTTGCTTGCTTGCTTGTAGGGATTGAATTTAGGACATTGCACTTGCCAGGCAAGCACTTATTCCACTGAGCTGTCTCCCTGACTCCCTATTTTTAAAAACTTTTTTGGTTATTTTTATTTTTGAGACAGGGCAAAAATATGCAGTTTAGGCCATCCCTGTGCTATGTTGTAGCCCCCAGGCTTATTTTGAACTCAAAGTGGTCCTCCTGTCTCAATCTCCTGATTGCTGGGATTACGTTGTGGAAACTTTAAATCATTCTCAAAATTATTAAAACATGCAGCATATAAAACATGTTAAACTTGAAGCCTCAATAGCTGAGCATTCTCCTTGCTAGATGGTATCCATCTATTTTTTAATTGGCAGTTTCAATAATGATATCTAAAATATATTGATAAGTAAATTTTGCATAACCATATAATAAAATACTATTCTCTGATAAGTAATTAGCTACTGAGTCACAAAAAGTCATAAAATGCTCTAAATATGTTACTAAGGAAGTGGAATCAGAGTGATAAAGATGACTTCATATTTCTTTTTTCTTTCTTTAAAACATCTAAGTTTGTTGACAAGTAAATTGTTTCAAAATGTTCTCATTATCCAATAATTACCAAGACTGACTTGATAAATAAAAACTACAAATCCCAGAGGTGTCTGCATCTAGAGAGCAGAGAGGGAAAGTGGGGCAGGCAGGTGCTCACTTAGCCAAGTACCTGTCCTGAACAGAAGTGCTAAGCATGCTGACTGGTGGGCGGGCAAGGAAATAGGTCCCGGGGTGAGGAACATATATGCCTGTTGCTATAGTTAAACACCAATCTTTAATAGGCCACAAATTGAATCCCTCGACACAGGGCCTACGTGAGGGGTACTGTTGAATACTTGTGCAAACATCACCACAACATGAGCAGGGATCAGTGTTGGGTGGTTCTACAGAATCCCTAAACAGTACTAGTATTGAGGAGGGCTACATAGGGTGAGAGGGGCAGGAAAGTGTTCGAGTGCTTGTTCCTCAGTTTCTTGAGGTCTGATTTCCTCTCATCCCAGCCGACTGGAGTGGTTTCCCTGTACCAACTCACTTTCCAGCTCTGTGGAAGCAGGAAATGCAAGTGGGAGCAGAGTACTACAGCATTTCCAGTAGCAAGCAATAGTGACACTTCATGGCTGTGAGACTGTAGAATCACCTAGATGGGACCTGGTGTCACTGGTCTCAGGCCTCATCCATAGGCAGGAGGGCAGCAAGATTCTCACTGCTGGCTCAGCAATGGATAAATGAATGCAACAGACAAACACATAACTTCTGCTCTCCTTTCTAAGATCCTAGTGACTCAAGGAAGATACTCAACTTCCTGCTGTCCCAAGATTTTAGAAACAGTTTTGGTACAGAGCCTCACTATGCAGTTCATACTTATAAATTAGTAAGACAGATTCAATAATTAATACATTTTATATTATTTTCTTAGTGGTTGTTTGTTGTACAAGATGCAGACATGATATTCTACTTACAAACACTATTAGAGCAGATACCTGTATTCATTGAATTGAGAGAATGTAGCTGTATATCTATCTTGACTATTTTGAATCTACAGATGCAAAATGGTCATTCAATTGTATCCCCCCTTTTATGTTTAGTTTTGTCATTTAAATATTATAGGTATGTGAATTCAGCAAAATATTCCAAAATAGTGCAGTAGTTCATACTAGTATTGGGTTTTCTGTATGTCTGGCAATGTCAGAAGTTGTTGACTTGAGTCTTTTACAACTCAGCATAATAATATGTTTTTATTCTGCTACTTCGGTTTTATACTTTTCTGTTGGATGGTTAAAACCAAGATAAAGCAAGACCTATGTAACAAGAAATACAACTTTTGTATCTAATTAAGGTCAGTCAAATCCCCTCAGGATTTATCCTGAGACCCTGTACTGGAGTTTGTAGATCCTTTGTCAGTGTCAGCCACATGGATGAGTAATGACCGTTACTTGACCAATTTGCTTTGTGTGAAATCCTGAAAGAACATTTTTTCTCCAGGTGATTCTACTTAGGCACACTCTACATCATCGATCACTTTCCTCTTTGGCCCCATGATCTCCTTGATCAGAATACTTGGAACACAACTGAGTTCCATGATGTTACAGTACAGGTTCTCATATGTTCTGAGTCTTAATTGACCTTGAAAGGCTAGGGCCAAAATGTTAGTTGTCCTTGCAGCCCTCCTTTTTTTCTAATTTTTGACCTTAAAACTTAGGTTGTTAACACTACAGAAGAGCAGCTTATTGTTATAAATGTACATCCTAGGCTGTTGAGCTTAAACTCACTATCTGTCTGAATATCAAACATTTTAGGCTTATCATGGAACAGGTATTTTTCATCAAGTATTCATAAGTTAAATTTTAACTCCCTTCAAAATATAATGTAAAAAATTAGCATATATTTTAAAAATAGGAATAAGCAATTATATATGTTTACACATACATTTAGAAATCTAACCATATACAGCATTGTAGCAAGACAGTCCTGAAACACTCTTTTTTCATGTCTCCTGCCTTTATTCACTACCCCTCCTTTTTATTTTTTTTATTTTTATTTATTTATTTATTTTTTGGTCTTTTTTTTGAGACCGGGTCTCACTGTGCAGTTCAGGCTGGCCTTAAGCTCACTTTGTAGCTCAGGCTGGTCTTGAACTCACAACAATCCTCCTGCCTCAGCCTCCCTAGTGCTGGGATTACAGGCATGCGCCACCACGCCCGGCTCTACCCCTCCTTTTTAAACAAACATCTACTTGAGAGACAGTACAACAGAAACTGGCATGTCATGACAAGCAGCACATATTCAGAAGACCAGAATGAGAGGCACTCCAAACATGAACCTACTATTACAAAATGCCATCTTCAGTGCAGTTGTTGAGTTCACAGCTATCAGCATGTATAGTCAGGGTGAGAATCCTTCCAATTAACTGCTAGACTTGAAAATCTGAAGAGTCTCAGGATCATTGCCTTATCCATCTTGTACATGTAACTGTATGGCTTTGCCTCTGTCATGTTTCCTAGCTGTTATTGCTCTTTTCATTGTCTAGTCTTCAAGTTCTTGCTTTCTCTTTTATGTGTGTTATACTTTTCTATTTGTAATTCTTCTTTTGAGTTCTTATACTAGGGAGACTATACTACATTTATACATGTGTGTCTGGTTTATTTCACTTATGAGTATATGTTCAAGTGACATTCACTTTAATATAAATGCTTCAAGCTTATCATTCTTTATAGCTGAGTAATACTCCATTGTATAAAAATACCACATCTTTTTCATTCATTCCTCAGTTGATGGGCATCTTGGTTGTTTCTAAGATTTTGCTATCACAAATTGTGCTGCTATAAACATAGTTACACATATATCACTATGATACGATATTTTCAGTTTCTCTGGGAAAATTCCCAGTTGGCAGATAGCTGTCTTGAATGAGATTTCTGATCCTAGTTTTTTAGGGAGTCTCCACATTGATTTCCATAATGGTTGTGCCAGTCTACATTCCCACCAGCAGTGGAGAAGGGTTCCTTTATCTCCACAGCCTCTCTAACATTTGTTGTTTGTTGATTTGTTTATAATAGCCATTTTTCTGGCATGAGCTGATATCTCAGTGCTGTTTTAATTTGCATTTCACGGATGGCTAATAATGTGGAAAATTTTTTCATATAATCGCTTCTATAATTTCATCCTCTGAGAAGTGTGAGTTCTTCTTGGATGTCCATTTCTGGATTGGGTCTTTAAATTTTGAGGCCCTAGTGTGTTTTAGTTCTTTATAAATTCTAGAGAGCTGACCTTTGTCTGAGTGTTTATTACTTAAGATATTTTCAAACTTTGTGGTTTGTCTTTTCACTTTGTTGGTAATTTCTTTTGACATGGAAAAACTTCTCAATAAGAGTTGGTCCCAGTCATTAATTCTTTCAAGTGTTACCTGTGTGAATTCATTTTTGTTCATGAACTCTTTGCCTTCCCCTATGTCTTCAAGACTTTCTCCTAATTTCTCTTCTAGGAGATTGAGTGTTTATGTTTTACTGTTTAGATCTTTAATTCATTTTGACTTACTTTAATGCATAGTGATAGATCTGGGTCAAGTTTTAGTTTTCAGCATGTAGAGAGCCAGTTTTTTCAGCACCATTTGTTAAAGAGGTTATCTTTCTCCCAGTGAGCATTTTGGCCACTGTTTCAAAGATAAGATGGCTGAGTGTGTTTGTAGAGGCTTCAGTGTCTTCTAATTTATTCTACTTATTCTCAGGTCTATTTTGTTGTCAGTATCATGCTGATTTTATCACAGTAGCCTTGTAGTATAGTTTCAAGTCAGGGATTGTACTGTCTTTGTTGCCAGGATTGCCTTTGTTATCCTAGGTCTTTTCTGGTTCCAAATAAATTTTAGGAATGATTTCTCTATGTCTGTGCAGTATGTTAGTGGTCGTTTGATAGGGATTGCATTAAATCTGTACAGCAATTTTGGGAGTATGGCCATCTTCATGATGTTGGTTCTTCCTATCTAGAAGCAGGGAATATCTTTCCATTTTGTGAAATCCTCTATGATCTCTTTTTTTAGAGTACTATAATTTTTTCTGATAGAACCAGGGATTGAACTCAGGCCCTTGTACTTGCCAGGGAAGCGATTATTCTACTGAGCTATCTCATTGGTCCCTAGAAACACTTTTTAGAAGCAAGAAAAAGACTAGTGCTGAGGCCATGTCATTAAGCAGGTCACGTCTCCTAGATCCTGTAGAGAAAGCTGCCATTGCCGATCCTGCATGGTGCAAGAAGAGAACTATTTGGTGGTCCTTTATGAAAAAATAGAGCTGAGCAACTACACCGTTGTGCAAACAATCTGATCTACTACCACGATATTGTGGCATATAACTGGTTATTATAATATAGATTGTTTTTATCTCATACACAGAAACTTATTCTACATTTCCTTGAACAAAACTAAAGGTTTCTATTTTGTGTTTCCAGTTATATAGCATTTTTATTCTATTTTATTAATTGTTTTTTACTCTATGTGTTTATACACAGTTCCACTACAAAGCTTAGTGGAATCCTCACATTTAATAGTAATCCTCACATTTCAGCCTCCCCAGCATTGAGATTACAAGCATGTGCCACCATGCCATGTCTTGGTGGCTGGCTAGGCTTGCCTAGGGTAGGGCCAGCATAGCATGTGGCCCTTGGAATCTAACCAGTGTCCTTGGGCTTGCCTAGGTAGGGGCTTAGACCATTGAGCTATTTCAACACTCCCCCGTGTTAGCCTAAGTTTGCCTAAGCCCTTTATGGCAATTTTTAAAAAGATACAACTATAGAAACTAAACAGATCATATAAAGATTTGAGGAAAGTGTAAGAGGGCTGAATAAGTGAAACATGGAATTGTTATGGTAGCAAAATTATAATCTGAAATGGTATAGAAGAACAAATTTATCAAAACTATGTAAAAGTGCATAATACAATGTAAAAGTGCATAATACAAATAGTGAAAATTAAATTTCTTCAAATTTTAAGAAACAACATTTAAGTTTGGAATTCTCAGTATAGGGTGTAGAATGTGTCAGAAATTTAACTGAATTAGAAAGTCATATAACCTCAGAAAGGAAAAACTAAATTTGAACATAATACTCTGGGAGATATAGTTACTAGCCTTAGGGGTATCAATTGATAATTCTATATGCTGTATGAGTAAACTGAAATGGAACAATTAAGTAAAAGTATGACACTTGCTACATGATTAAGTGGGGATTTACAGATAAGCAAGTGGACAAATCTAGCATTACTCATGGTGAAATAACAGCATAGGGTTGGAAACCTCAGGATGTTTTCATATTTAGCTTAATGTAGATGTTTACATAATGAAATCCTTATAAGTACGTGTATATGCACTGGCTGACATGGCCAGGTGTTTTGTTTGCTTTGTCAGCTGAGAAGGCTTATAAGAAAGATCATCAGTTTGAAAAGTGTGCCTAGTATCTTTTTGCTTGTTTTGGCCAGCTCAGCCCACCTTGAGTGCATTCTGATACCACTTATGGTGTGGGGGTGAACTGCACTCCCCCGTTTTAGCCTAAGTTAGCCTAAGCAGGTGCTTTAGGTGCCAGCCCTATACATATATCTTGATGTTGGTTTCTAGTAGCATTCTCCAGTTGAAGGAACTAAGACTCCCTAGAATAATGTCTGAACCTAGGAGATGAGGAAATATATAAGACGAATCCAGAGCATTTTTTTCTCTTTTCTTCCCTTTCCTGAACTGTTACCAAAGAAAATATTTATTATATAATCAGCAAAGAACAAAATTAAAAGTAGAAACAATTTCAAGTCAAATGTTGTAGTTTTCGCTTTGAGATTTCAAACTTACTATTTCCTAGTGTGGGATGTCAGAGCTCTTGTATATACCATCTGCAGAAAGTTGAGAACCACAGTATAGTATCATTTACAGAATAAGAAATGAAATTACTAGTACTCTTGTTCTCTTCCCATTAAGATGTCCATAATATACATGTTAGTTTGATGGGTGATGTCTTTTAAATATCTTTTTAGGAGAGCCAGCCAAATAGCTCAGCAGATTAAAGCACCTGCAAGCAGGCACAGGGGTAGGGGGTTTGATTCCTAGCCTGCTGTGCCAGCCCTGCCCCCAAGGTGTGCTGAGAGGGCAATTGAGACTGGGCATAGTGGCCCACACCTATAATCCCAGGTCTTGGGAGGCTGTAAATAGGTGGATCACTATGAGTAGGATCTAGTAGTGAGATTTCAAACACCCTGTAGAACCTTCCCTAAAATGCATACACACACACACACACACACACACACACACACACACACACACACACACGCACACAATCTTTTTAATTGTTTTCTTTTTATTCTTTTAAGTATAATTTCTAATGACCTAACTTTGAAGCTGGTGAGCCCTTCTGCTTGAAAAGAGGCAACCTTCCTTAGTCAGCATCATTTTTTGTGTTGGTGTCTATATTTTAAGAAGTAGTCGTCTCTTTCAAGGCTTATCTGTGGCTTCAACGAGAAAAGTCCATCACCAGAAATCTTCCCAGGGATGCAGCTTGTGCAGCTCACATGATCGTGAGTGAGCTTGCCACTGGGGTCCTTGGTGGCTCGGCACCTTATGCATCAGTCAGTTAGTGTGTAGGCCAGGTGCCTGGGGCTGCATTCCCCTGGTATTTGGATCTGGAGCACATGTGGTGGGTCTGGAGTAGGCCTGGACCACATGTATCTGGGGACAGTGTAGAATCTGAGGCTCTGGTGTCTGGCTTCATGGTAGGTTATTCCTTGAATCTGTATTCTCAGGAACACATATAGGGATGGGGCTGGAGGATGGGTTTAAATCTTATGACTACAATTTCTGAGCTCACCCTTGGATGGGGACACTGGAGCCTGTATCCCCAGGAGCCACTGCTATCTGCAGGACCTAGGTAGTGCTCTGGAAAGCTTGCAGCCTGAATCCTTAAGGAGGAGCTTAAAATCTGGTTCTAGAAGTGCTGACCTGGCACCAGAGTTCACTGAGGATTCTCACGTCTAAGGCTCTGGTACAGGGCTGAGGTCTCATTCTTCTGCCCTTACACAGTCTTCTTTCTTTGTGCTGCATGGTTTTGGGAGACTGCCGATGCAAATAATGTGAAGCTGCCCATACTAACATTGTGAACACATCTTTCCTGTTTCTGGGTGCTACAATCCCTCATCAGGCGCCCTTAGTCATTGTGAAGGTATTTTCATGCTTGTGCATTGTCCTAACTGAAGTTTCTCTGAGGGGGATGAAAACTGGAAAATTCTGTTCTAACATCTTGCCAATATTATTCTGTCAATAATGTTTCTCTTTTAGCTGTGAATTTCAGTAGACTCTAAGAAAATTTTGAATTTCAACTTTTATACTTATGCTTTCTTTGTTTATTTAGCATTACCTCTCATTTCTTGAGATTTGAGACATTGTTTGGATTTTGTATTACTACTTTTGCTTGTTTTATATGTATTTTTTTCTTGAGCCTGTCTTTCAGTTTTTATTGAAATTTTACTGTATTGATAAAGTCTAGTAGCATATCAATAGGGGCTTTGAGGGACATTAAACATCTTAACATCTTAATTATGTATTTTAATTATTTTTAAGTCCAACCATAGGGCCAGGGTTATAGCTCAGCAGCATAAGCACCTACCTGGCAAGCTCAAGGTCCTAAGTTTGATCACTAGTACTGAAAAAAATTGTCCAACTATATATTACATGTTCTTGAATTTAAAATGTGTTATGTTGCCTGGATAATAATCTTTGAGTATACTTTTAATAAACTAATACTTATAATATGTTTGACTAGGATTTATAAGACGTAACATACTTTCTATTATTATGCTTCACCTAAGGTTAATGCCTTAATGTCTATAGAAATTTTGTAGAATTAATACAAAAATAATTTTCCTAATATAAAAACCATTATTTTAAGTATTTTTAAATTCCTACTTAATGGTCTTAATTTTAGAGAATTTCAGAAGCCTTAAGAAAAATTAAAAATCAACAATAGCATGCCATGCTAGCCCTGTCCCCAGGGGCATGCTGAGACAGTGATTGAGACTGGGTGTGGTGGTGTGCACCTGTAGTTCCCGTGCTTGGGAGGCTGAAAACAGGAGAATCACTAGGAGTCCAATCACATAGAGAGAGCCTGTACACCTTGTAGATTCTGTACTAAATACTTTTTTTTAAAAAGTGATACAGGAGTCTAAAAACAGGAAGATCACTATGAGTCCAATCTGTGTAGTGAGACCTTGTAGACTCTGTACTAAAACACACACACACACACACACACACACACACACACACACACACACACACACAAAAGTGATACAGTATAATGGTTGAAATTCCTATGATCTCATATTCAAATGCTTGTCATTCAAGTTTGTCAGAAGCCTGAATCCACAGATGTTTCCAGCAGGAACTTTTCTCCTCTAATTGTAATGATTCTGAAAGATTATGCTGCAGAGCCATGATGTGCATATTCGTGCTCTCAGGTCACTGTACTCTGGACCTTCTTTTGCTTTCCTCTGTTTGGAGTGTCCAGAGACCTCTGGTGAAGGTTAAGTGCACAGCATTAGGAAAACATAAACATATTTCATTCTAACTTGCTGAAGTATTTATGTCAAGTGAATAATTCCAGTTTACCCATAAATTATCACTATGATCCTTGAAGACAATGAATGTTGTATGTTAGTAAGTTCTACTGTTGACTTACTGTCACATAATAAATAATGGGTGACCTTACCATTTCAGATATTTTTCTACTTCCATGAATAAATACAAACATAACAATAAACACTAAAAATATTTTGCATTTTAAAATTCCTCTCTCCATACATCCAAATAATTAATAGGTCACACAAATAAAATCATTGATAGGAAAGTCAATACTACACTTGAGAGTTTCTGTGGTGTGTCTACTCTCCCTCTATAGGCATGCCTATCTCTTTTAACACTTCCAATGTTTATTCATTATTTTTTTGGATGTGAATAGCTGATTTAACCTTAGTAATATCTGCATGTTGAAAATCCTCTTCTGAATTACAATTCTGAAGAAAGTACATCTTGGAGTGACTATCCCATGTGGTAAAACTCTGAGGGGAACCTAAAGTTCTAATGCATAGACTTGTCTTCTAGTACAGACATGACCTTTGAAGATAAAGCTGCCATAACAGCCAGAAAGCCCGGGAGACTAAGGAAGACTGAGCACTCCATTGTTAGGTTAAATCTAAAAGATCTCTAAGATGTTGCTAATAAATTATCTCATTATTTGTTTTTCTAAATCTATAATAGTGAACATTGATAAAATGTTTCCAAGGTGTGTGTTGAATATTTTAGCCTTAATAAACTCTTTACCTTAGGAAAGTAAAAAAAGGAGAACAGCATTTAGAAGACATGAACTGATAAACCTATTCTGATTGAAGAATAATTCTGGAAACTTAAGAAAAACAGGACCTCAGCATCATTACCTTGGAGACATAATATTTAGAATGTTACACTACTGAAGATCAAATGATAGTTCTGTCAGGTCTTACACTGACTGGCAGATATCTTCAATTATCCACTATTCCGGACTTTTATAAAAGAGTCCCAACATTAATTCCTATGCCTTGTTCAACATATCAACCCTTTTCAAGTTTTTAAATGATTCCAACAGGTAACATGTGAAAATGATTTAAATAAAGTTTGATAAAAATTAAAAAAATACATTATATTAACTCATAAGAAATGTCTACCTCATGGGTTGTAAAGTTTGATTACTGGGGATTTTGTATAATTCAACATTATGTACTGATATATGTGCACACACTCACACACACACACATTCACACACACAGACCCACTCACACTCACACAAGATGATATCCTTGACAAGGACTGAGTAAGGGTTACATGGGATTTCTGTCTGTCTATCTTTCAGTTCTCTATAAATCTACAATTTAATTTTTTTTTCTGTATTTTAGGGAAGGGTGTATAGGGTGTTCAGGGTCTCACTACTAGATCATATTAGTGATTCTCCTGTTTACAGCCTCCCAAGTGCTGGGATTACAGGCACATACCAGCACACCCAGTCTCAATTGCTCTCTCAGTGTGCCCCAGGGGCAGAGCCAGCATGGTAGGCCCCAGGCTCGAACCCCAGTCCCTGAGCCTGCTTGCAGGTACTTTAATCTGGTGAGCTATTTGGCCGGCCCTAAAATTTGTGAAGGTTCTCCGACAATTCTCCCCCACATTAGGCTGCCTTAAGGCCAGGTCTGTGGAGTTTTGGAGCTGGGAACACAGTCCTATGTGCCTGACTGCATTTCCGCATGTGGTGCTTTAAAGAGCTGAACTATCTGGCAAGGCTCCTCCAAAAAGTTTTTAAAGAGCGTATTGCAAATATTTTCTGTGCTCACAGATAAATTTTGAGAAACATTTGAAGCAAGTTTTTCTAGGAATTTCTTCTTTTTTAAATTTTTTAATGAAAGGTTCTCACTCTAGTTCAGGCTGGCCCTCAACTCTTGACAATCCTTTTGGCTCAGGCTCCTACATGTGGAATTAGAGGCATGTACCACCAGCAATGACTTGCTAAGGATTTTTGATACTTTCGTTTGGCAAGGTTTCTTATCTTTGCCCCACATGGAAAGAAATGCATTTCCAGAGAGTTATTTCAGAACATATAAGCAAGCATACATCATGCACACACACACACACACACACACACACACACACACATGCATGCATATGCAAACACACACAAATACATGCATGCATATGCACACACACACACACACACACACACACACACACACACACACACACACACAGAAGCTGGCTACCTCTACTCAAGAATTATCCCAGTAACGAAGCATTGTTTTGTCTAAATTTCTCAGTTATAAATCAAAACACACTGCTCGGTGAATACTTAGAGTAAAAAAACGTTGTATTACAAAAACTTATTTTCCCAGTACAATGCTCTGAAATCACATATAATAATCAATGCAGAAGAAATTATTCTAGAAACCAACAAATCACATGCAGAAAAATGAGCGGGGATTGGTAATATTCAAAGAGATAGAGATTTGCAGTGCATGTATATAGGGGAAACACAAATACCATAGAGATTATATTTAAATTCATCAGATATTTTCAATTTAGTTTTGAGGATGTTTTTACGCTGTTTGGAAATCAGATATAGGATAGGCAGGAGAGGTGAATTTTAGGTCTAACTGAAAGGCTATAGAGGATGGAAACTCTGACTTCCATCTGCTGTAATGACAGTTCAATAGGCTTGTCCATGGAACATTGATCTTGGTGTCTCTGGGGAAGGCTGACAAACACAGTATCCTATTTAGAGTTATGTCCATGGCTGGTCATCTGGCGTGGCAGAGCCATCCAGCTGCCTGTCCTCTGGGACCCTGTGCAACACTGATCTATTCTCACCCTTAGTTTATGTTGCTTGCCTGTCCAGCTGGTGCCAACCCAAGCAAGACC
The DNA here is from genome assembly GCA_004027165.1 of Ctenomys sociabilis. NCBI lineage: Eukaryota > Metazoa > Chordata > Mammalia > Rodentia > Ctenomyidae > Ctenomys > Ctenomys sociabilis. Next base: position 23,882 of record PVKA01000774.1, on the reverse strand, counting down.
TACAGTATCTCAGTGACCTTGCTAGTGCAAACTGAACAATCACACAGACAGCTAAGTTTGTTTTGTACTTCCAATAATGAAAGTTTTGTTTTCTAAGTTTTACCTTGTCTTGAGATTTCTAAAGATTCTTGGAAAACTTGAGCAACAAGAGATTGGACAGAGTGTAGCTGGATGATTTTTTAGGTAGAATTGATAATGTCAAAGAAATATTCAGTGCCCTCAGTGGAGATTTTATTTTTGGCATCTCTCTCTTTCCCACCAAAGTGTACTTGAATACAGTCTTTAAGCTTGATCATTTACATGTGACATTGTTTTTGTTCTTTCAATCATATTTTTTTAAGAAGTCATTAAGGGGAAAAATAACATAATACAAACTTAAAGCCTAATTTTGTAGTGATGCTCAACTTAGTGGTCATGGTGCTAGAGATGTCTAAATAAGGACATGGTTGATTGGTTTTACAGATGTGTCTGAAGGATAATTTATTAAACAGACTAATGGTGGTTGAGCACAAGTAGCAATTATGGCTTTTGTGGCTTTACTAAGAACTGACGATGAGTCATAAAATCCCAGTTCTTTTGAAAGCAGATACCTCTTTCTAGTGCTCATGTGGGCAGAAGGATTTCTACCCTACAGTAATATTTCTGACTCCTTTTATAAAACTCTGGATGGGATCCTGGCTTGTTTTCCACTTCACAGATCCTTTCCATTGTTCCACAGCTCCTTCATTCCCTGTAGTAGATGCTTACTTCAGGCTCTGATCTTACCCTGACACTGACAGTCACATTGAGACACTTCAAAGTCAACCCATTTTCAAATTAATATGAATCTCAAGCAGGTTTATATCTGCTCATCTAGAAGATTTCTATTTTGTTCTTTATTTTGTTTTCTAGTTACTTATTTTAAACTTTTAAAATTATGATTTGCCTTCTAATCCACATGCAGTTTTGTTGTAATTCCTATCATGGCCAACTCTTTTTGGAACAAAAAGGAGAGCAGCTATGATACTAAATAAGAATATTTTTGCAAGAATATTATTGATTATTGTAGTTTTCCAGGGGAGAAAGAGATGAATCTGAACTATTTTGATTCATAGTAAATCATTTTTAGCACATGGACTACTTGATGTAGAAACAAGTACATTGAATAGTACACCTTTCTTTCAAGAAACCTTAATTTTTCTTGTCTTTGTTTTATTTTTGCTTTTTCAAAAATTGATTTTAACAAGATTATAATAATAATTGATAAACATTAGAGAAGTACACATTTAGAATACCAAGTAAACATTAATATTCAATTATTTGTCCAATCTTGCATAACGATTTGTTAATCTGAGCAACAGATTTGACAAAGAAATACTTAATAGAACAAGCATTGTTAGTTAGCTATTCTTATTTTGAAAATTTGTCATATATATATATGTATATATTATTGTATATTACCATGTTTCTTTGTTTCTGCTATTTGTTTTTGCTCTTGCTTTTATTCTTCAAAATAAAATAAAATAAACAAGACACATGATCTATATTAAGTTTTTTCTTCCAGAGTTGGACCAGGCAATTGTGCCAATGGAGAGCAAGTAACTTTTGCCACTGACATTCCAGTACTCAGACCAGCTATGAGCCAGTGCTAGGCCTCAAGGTCCAGGGAAGGGCAACAGAAGCTGAATTGCCTAGAAAATTCCAAAGTAGAGCATTGTTTAACCTGGACAGCTTTAGTTTCACCCATCCCAAAGACTAGGTATAAGAAAATGGGATATTAGTAGTGGCTACCTTTTAAAAAAATTCCTTGCAAATTCTGATAGATTTTTATACATTACTATGTTGCCTTGGTGAAATACTGTGTTGTTTTTGTCAGTAATTTTTGGCCTTCATCAGAATGTAAATAGTTCAAACAGTCTAATCAGTGTTTTCTATAGTCATCCTTTCCCATTTCTAGGTCACTTTTTTTATCCATCAGTCATATAGCCTAAATAGCTGCTATTTTGTCTCCATATTAATTTTTAGCTACTCTGTATACTTATTAATCTTTGGACTGGTTTTCAGTTATTCCCTCACTTAGAATACACACATTCCCAAATTTAAAAAGTTAGCTGGAGAGTTACCTGTTTCAAATAATGCTCTTGAATCACAAGCTTTCACTCCTTTCTCTGTACTCATGCCGTTTTACTCTTTGTTATACCATAAATCATTCCAGCATTGTTGTTTATATTATGTTTTTTGAATCTTCTAATATTACTGTTATCAATGACAGTAATATTTCTAAATTTAACTCAGTTAAGTTATACTGAGCTAGGTGTCACTATCAGGTCTTGATAGTAAATTATCACCAAAAGTGCAATATTTCTTTGAACTGTTATGTAACAAAATCTCAAACATGGAATATCTAGGCAAGTTTTCTTTTATATCTTCTGTAATAAAGATTTTATTAATTAATTCTATTAAGCCAGGAAGTACTCTAGGGATGCTGGTTTTATGTCAGTTGGATAAGGAATGGTATACACCTTCTAGCAGTTAGACTCTGAAAGAGGAAATGGACACTAAAGCAAGTCATTAAAATAAAACATGATGTGGAGAACATGGATAGCATCAAAGGACACAGGACCAGCTATTATTAGGGAATGTCAAGAAGGATTTCAGGGAAGTTTAGAAAAATAAGTATGGGGCTAGGGAGATAGCTCAGTGGCAAAACTGCCTGGCAAGTACAACGTCCTGAGCTCAACCCCTAGTACCAAAAAATAATAAAAATAAAATAAAAAATAATTCATAATAGTAGTGAGTTATCAGCACAAATGGCAATTGTCAGAAGTTGTTGACTTGAGCCTTTATAGCTCAGCATATTAATATAGCTTTACTTTTTATACCTTGTGTTTACACTTTTCTTTGGAGGGTAAGAACAAATTAAAGCAAGACCTGTCTAACTAAAAATGTAACTTTGGATATCTGACAAGGTCAGTCAAATCCCCTCAGGATTTCCCTTGAATATGTACAGCGCCTCATAGATGTTTTGTCAATGTCAGCCATCTGGATGAGTCACAGTCATTACTTGACCAATTTGTTCTCTATGAAAGCCTGAGAAATTTTTTCTTCCTAGGTGACTCTTCTTAGGCACACTATACATCATTGATCATTTTCCTCTGTGGCCCCATAATCTCCTTGATCAGAAAATTTGGGATACCACTTAGTTGCAAAATATCACAGCACAGGTTCTCTTAAGTCCTGAGTCCTCATTGACCTTAAAGGGCTAGGGCCAAAATGTTGGCTATCTCTATTGTTTTAATTTTTGGTCTGCAAACTTTAGTTGTTAAATTTCCAGAAGAGAAGCTTAATAATATTATTACCTTGTAACAGAGGCGGTTAAGCTTAACATCACTGTTTCATTACTAAATACCTTAGAGATAAAATGGAACTGCTATTTTTCCAACAATCATGGATATTCTAAAATTTAAATCCCTATAGAATGTTAAAGAATGTTAAAGAACTATTATACATTTTTACACAGAAATTTAGAAATCAAACCATATACAACATTGTAGCAGGAAAATCCTATGACATTTTTTTCTTGTCTCTCATTTTTTATTACCCTTTTTTAACCAAACATTTACTTTAAAGAGAGTGTAGCAATAATTGATATGACATTAGGAGCAGTACACACTTAGAAGAGCAAAATGACAGACATTTCAAGCATGGCTTTCGTATTGCACATTGATATCCTCAATGTAGTTGCTTACTATATTGGGTTATTTTGCTGAATTTAAGTACCTACAGTCTTTGGACTGGCATCAAGTATGAAAAGGTCCTTTAAAGATTTTTGCAAATACAGCATCTCTAACTGCAACGGAACACCCATCTCTGACAAAACAAGACAAAAAAGAGGAATATGTTGGGAGCCAAGAAGCTAGGAAATGAATCAAATGTGTGTAGGGGGGACTGGGCCTCAGTGCCTAAAGCAGATAAGCTACCTCAGTCCTGAAATAAACATCCTGTCTGGTTAGGGTCAGCTACTAGTCACCAGGCAACCTTGTTTCACACGCTACTAACTTTGCAAAAGTATAAATAAAGGACTGTTTTGTTGTGAAATAAAAGAAAAAAATATACATGCACACACAAGATAGGATAGATATACAGCTACTTTCTCTTAGTTCATTGAGAAGAAAGGTTTGTATTAATATTGTTTAGACAACATATCATATCTGTGTCTTGTTCTCTGAATAACTGCTATGAAAACAACAATATGCAATACAATAATTATTTTATTTATTCTTTTTTTTTTTTTTTTTTGTGGAACCGGGGATTGAACTCAGTCCCTTGCACTTGCCAGGGAAGGGCTTACTCCACTGAGCCATCTCCCCAGCCCTACAATAATTATTGTAACTGTTCTACTAACCTGTTTTGAAACTGTTTCATTGCTATTTTATCTTTTTTCTCATTAATATGAATAAAAATAAATAAATTTTAAAAGAAAGATAAGTATGAATTATATAATTGGAGAATGGTAGAATAGTTATTTTTTATGATTTCAAATTTAAGTTTCTAGTTTTGGTGCTAGCATACTAGCCATCACGTTTAGAATTTACTTGAATGAGTTGTCTCTTTATCTGTTGATTGTTTGCTTTCCTATGAAGAAGTTGTTAGTATTTTGTAATCTCATTTGCCAATCAATTGCTATTTTTTTTCCTTGTGCTTTCTCAGTATCATCCTGAAAAATCCTGCCCATTCTAGTATCTGGAAGTATTTCTTCCTATATTTTCTTTTAGTAGTTTCATTTCTTAATTCATTTTTAGTTGTTTTTTGTAACTGGTGGAAGATTGGGGTCTATGTAGCATTATTCTAAGCTGTACATATCCAATCTTCCCAGTTTTCATTATTGAAAAAGCTTTATTTTCTCCAATATATGTGTTTATGATTCTGGTCAAAACTCAAGACAAAGAAGCCAGGGAGATGGTTCAGTAGAATAAGCACTTGCCTGGAAAGCACAAGGGCCTGAGTTAATCTCCAGTTCTGCAAAACAAAACAAAACAAAACAAAAAACAGAAACAAACAAACAAAAACTCATTAGTAGATGTATGGGTTAATTTCTGCATTAGCCTATTTTTTTCCTTTGTTACATATGTCTGTTTTTATGCCAATAACATCCTACTTTGACTAACACAGCTTTGAAGTGTTTTTGTTCCATAATTTTATTGAGAAACAAATAGCAATGAGACAGTTTCAAATCAAATTAGCAGGACAGATTCAATAATTAACACATTGAATATTGTTTTCCTAGTGGTTATTTGTTGTACAAGATGCAGACATAATATTCTATTTACAAAAACTATTAGAACAGATCCCTCTATTCATTGAATTAGGAGAATGTGGCTGTATATCTATCATAACTATTTTGAATATAGATACAAAATGGTCACTCATTTGTATCCCCTTTTTTGTCAATTAAATATTATAGGTGTGTGAATTCAACAAAATATTCCAAAAATAGTCTAGTAGTCCATAATAGTATTGGGTTTTCTGTATGTCTGGCAATGTCAGAAGTTCTTGACTTGTCTTTTACAGCTCAGAATAATAATATGGCTTTACTTCTTATACTTTGTTTTTATAATTTTCTACTGGATGATTCAGACCAAGATAAAGTAAGACCTATGTAACAAGAAACACAGCTTTTGCACCTGATGAGGTCAGTCAAGTAACCTCAGGATTTATCATTGTCATATGATGTTTACAGATCCTCTGGGAATATTTACAGTAGGGTGATAGCTGGTTTGAATGGGATTTCCAGTCCTAATTTTTCAAGGAGTCTAGAAAATGATTTTCACAATGATTGCACCACTCTACATTCCCAGCAGCAGTGGAAAAGGGTTCCTTTTTCCCCACAGCCTCTCCCACATTTGTTGTTGGTTGATTTGTTTGTGATAGCCATTCTTTCTGGGGTGAGATGATATCTCAGTGTTGTTTAATTTGCATTTCATGCATGGCTAGTGATGTGGAACATTTTCTCATGTATTTTTTCACTGCTTTAATTTGATCTACAAAGTATACGTTCATCTGGGATGCTCATTTCTGGTTTGGGTCTTTAAATTTTGGGACCCTAATGTGTTTTAGTTCTTTATAAATTCTAGAGAGTAGACGTTTGTTTGAATACTTGTTTGTCAAGATTTTTTCCAAATTTGTGGGCTGCCTTTTCACTTTGTTGCTAATTTCTTTTGACGTGCAAAAACTTCTCAATAAGACGGGGGTCCCAGTCATTAATTCTTTCAGTTGTTACCCGTGCGAATTCATTTGTGTTCATGAACTCTTAGCCTACGCCTGTGTCTTCAAGAATTCCTCCCATTTTCTCTTCCATGAAATTTAGTGCTTCTGTCTTAATGTTTAGATCTTTAAATAAAAAAAAAAAATGAAAATTTAAAAATGTTTAGATCTTTAATCCATTTTGACTTTAGCTTAGTTCATGGTGATAGATCTGGGTCAAGTTTTTGTTTCCGGCATGTAGAGAGCCAGTTTTTCCAGCACCATTTCTTAAAGAGACTCTTCCTTGCAGTGAGTATGTTTGGCCCCTTTGTCAAAAATAAGGTGCCTGAGTGTGTTCATAGAGGTTGCAGCATCTTCTAATTTATTCTTCTGGTCCTCAGGTCTACCTCTGTGCCATTACCATGCTGATTTTATCACAGTAGCTCTGTAGCATAATTTCAAATCAGGGATTGCAATTCCTCCTGCCTTGTCTTTGTTGCCCATGATTGCCTTTGCTATTCTAGGTCTTTCCTGATTCCAAATAAATTTTAGGAATGATTTCTCTAGGTCTGTAATGTATGTTGGTGGTAGTTTGATAGGGATTGCATTAAAACTATATAGAAATTTTGGGAGTATGACCATCTTCACTAAGTTTGTTCTTCCTATTCAGGAGCAAGGTATATCTTTCCATTTTCTGAAATCCACTATGATCTCTTTTTAAGAGTACTGTAATTTTCCAAGAAAAGATCTTCATCTTCTTTAATTAGATGAATTCCAAGGTATTTCATTTTCCTCAGTGCTATTTTAAAGGTGTTGTTTCTATAATTTCCCTCTCAGTTTGTTTGTTATCTGTGTAGATAAATGCTATTGACTTTTGAGTATTGACTTTGTATCCTGCCATGCTATTGAATTTGTGTATTAATTCTAGTGGATTCTAGGTGGAGTTTTTTGGATCTTCCAGGTAAAGTATCATGTCATCTGCAAATAATGATGATTTGACTTCTTCTTTACCTATTCGTATTCCTTTTATTTTTTCTCTTGTCCAATGATTCCAGAACTGTATTGAATAGGATGGGTGACAGAGCACGTCCTTGTCTTATACCAGATTTAAGAGTAAAAGATTTTAGTTTTTCCCCATTTAGAATTATGTTAGCCATTGGGTTTTAATAATTGGCTTTTATGAGATTGAAGTAGAGGCCTTCTATTCCAGTTTTCTGTAGGACTTTGAACAAGAATGTGTGTTGGACTTTGTCAAAAGTCTTTTCTGCATCAATTGAGAAGATTTGCTCTATTCTATTTGCTAGGATTTTATCGACGATTTTTGCCTGCTTGTTCATGAGGGAGATTGGCCTGTAGTTCTCTCTTTTATTTGCATCTTTCCCTTGTTTTGGTATCAGGATAATACTTGCCTCCAGAAATGATTTTGGAAGGATTGCTTCCTTCTCAATTTCACTGAAAAGGTTGAGGAGTATAGGGATTACATCTTCTGTAAATTTGTTGTAGAATTTATCTGTGAATCCGTCAGGACCTGGACTTTTCTTTGTCAGTAAGTTGTTTATTACATGTCATATTTCATTGGCTGTTATTGGGCTATTGAAAGTGATTATATGTTGTTGATTCAGTTTGGGTAATTTGTACCTTTCTAGGAATCTGCCCATTTTGTCTGTGTCTTCTATTTTGTGTGAGCAAAGATTCTCAAGGTAGCTGTTGATAATCTTCTGAATTTCCACTGAGTCTGTGGTGATTGCACCCTTTTCATTCCTTATTGCTTGTATTTGAATTGTTTCTTTCCTCTTTTTGATGAGGTTAAGAAGGAGCTTATCAATTTTATTTAACCTTTCAAAGAACCAGCTTCTTCATTCGTTAATTCTTTGAACTGTTTTCTTTATCTTAATTGAATTGAATTATGCTCCAATTTTTATGATTTCTTCTCTTCTCTGGGCTCTGGGTTTGGTTTTCTTTTCCTTTTCTAAGTGTTGGAGGTGTAGCATTAGGGTGTTTATTTGTTCACGTTCTGTTTTCCTAATGTGTGAATTCATAGCTCATCCCATAAATTCTGATAAGTTATGGTTGAATTTTTATTGAATTGTAGATATTGTTGAATTTTTTGTTAATTTCGTCTGTGACCCATTGTTTGCTAAGTAGAGTGGTATTTAATTTCCATGTATTTAGGGTGTTTTTCTGGTTTCTCTTGTCACTTATTTCCAGTTTCATTGGAGTGTGGTCAGATAATACGCATGGGATAATTTATGTTTTCTTGCATATATTAAGCATGAACTATAGACCAGTATGTATTCTATTTTAGAGAATGACCCATGTGCAGCTGAAAAAATATGTATTCAGCTGTATTTGGGTGGTACATTCTGTATATGTCCACTAAGTCCATTTGTTTTCAGCCCTAGTTCATTTCTGTTACTTCTTTGCTATTTTTTTTTGTCCGGTTGAATTGTCTTTTTGGCATAAGGGAGTGTTAAGGTCTCCTGTTAAGATTTTGGTATTGGAAATTAGATTTTTCATGTCCATTAAGACTTTTTTATATACTTGGGTGCTCTCATGCTTGGTGCATACATATTTATGAGTGTTACCTCTTCCTCATGAATTTTTCACCTATCCAGTATATAGTGGCCTTCTTTATTTCACTTGGTCCTTCCTGGTTTGAAGTTGAGACTGTCTGAGAACAGGATTGCTACCCTTGTTTTTTCTGATGTACTGGGGTTTGTAGTATTGTTTTCCATCCTTTGACTTTCAGCCTATCAATGTCTTTTTGAGTTAAGTGTGTTTCTTGTATGCAACATATTGTTGGATTTTGTTTCCTAATCCACTGTGCCAGTCTATTTCTCTTAATTGGTAAGTTGAGTCCATTTACATTCGTGGTTATAATTGAGATGTGTTGTCTTATGATTGACATGTTATTTACCTGTTGTTGTTTACTCCTTTTTCTCCTGTGTTTAATTGTTTGCCCTATTGGGTTTCTTCTGTTTCATTCGTGGAGTTCTGATCATTTTTGCCCCTCTCTAGAACATCTTTGAGTAGTCTTTGAAGGGTTGGCTTCGTAATTCTGAAATTCTTTAGTAGTTCTTTGTCATGGAAGTACTTCAGTTCTCCATCAAACTTGAACGAGAGTTTGTTTTCATATGGCATTCGAAGTACTGTGCTCCATGCTCTTCTTGCCTTCATAGTGTGTGAAGAGAAGTCAGCCATAATGCTGATGGATTTTCCATCTGCTTCTTTTCTCTAGTGGCTTTCAGTATGTTATTCTTGTAATGGATTTCTGGGATCTTGACTATTATATGTCTTGGAGTGTTTTTAATTGGGATGAAACTATTTGGAATTCTTTATGCTTTGTTTAACTGAATGCCAGAATATTTCCTTATATTTGGGAAGTTTTCTGCTATTATTTCTGCCAATATTCTTTTTATCTCATTTGTATTGATACCTTATTTTTCATTGATGGCTATTAGTCTCACATTGTTCATCTTTGCATCATCTTTCAGGTGATGAATTATTCTTTCCTGTATCTTAGTTGTTATTAAAAGAACCTTTCTTACCTTTTCACTAGCTTCACAAGCATCTTCAAGATCTGACACTCTGTCTTCACTTTCACTCAGTTTTGCATAGTTGTGATTGAGATTTTAAATTTCTCTATATCTCTTTGACTTTGCTTGATGCGATCTATTTCTTTCCTGTATTGCACAGTGAGGGAGTCTGTCATTTTTCTAATCTCCTCTATTTTTTTAGTCAATGTCTTCTTTAGAAGAAGCTATTAATTCTTTTACTGCAGTTTTTTCAGGTTGGGTTTCCGCCGTATGTTTCTGTATTTGATTCTTTACTTCAGATGCTATGAATTCAGAGGTTTCTTTTTTCATTTCCGAAATTAATTCTGCTTTAAGTTCCTCTATAACTTTCTGCTATTGCTTATTTCCTTCTGATACTATTAATTTATGCATTTCAGCTGAGCTAGAGTCCTCTGCACTTGTTCTGAGTGGGTATTGGGTTTCCTCCTTATTTTTATGCATTTAATTCTTTACTTCAGATGCTATGAATTCAGAGATTTCTTTTTTTGTTCCAGAAATAAATTCTGCTGAGTTCCCCTATACTTTTCTGCTGCTGTTCTTTACTCTTGCTGCTATTGATTCACACATTTCAGCTGAGATAGTGTCCTTTGCACTTGTTCTTGGTGGGCTCGAGGCCTGAAATTGTATTTTGCTCCTTCTCTTTATCATTTCATATAGCTTTGACCTCTGACCTTTGGTGTAGAGCTTTGGTGCAATTATAGCCGTAGCACCTAATGAAATTTGGGTATAAATCTATTAAGTTTAGTTTGTCCAGTTATTCCTGAGTTGGGTCTAGCTCTTGCATTAAGCTCCTTCCTGCTGCAGCCCTTTGAAGTGATCCTATTGTGCCCCTCTGGCACATCAGTGAATCTGTGGTGCTCCTCTGTTGTGCCCCTGGTCCAGGGGACACAGCAGAGCACAGAAGCTCTCCCACACACTAGCTGTACCTGGGCTTGGAGTGGATAGAAGGGTGCAGTGTTCTCCAGAAAGCAGGATAGAAAGGGTCCTGAGACTGCTGTGGCAGGACTCACTCAGGCTGGCCTGAACTCAATCATCCCCACTCTCTCTGGGCCTGAGTTTGGGCCAGAGGGGAGGGCTAGAGGTTTCCCATGAGAATGAAACAATGGGTGGAAAGGCTGAAGTGTTTTTTGATGTCAAGTGATAGAATGCTTTGTCATTTTTTTTTCTTTTTTTTAAGATAGCTTTGGCTATTTACATTTTCAAAAATTCCATATAAAACTTAAAATTATTTTTTCTCATTCTGTGAAGAATGTTATTAGTATTTTGATAGAAATTATATTAAATCTGTAAATAATTTCAAATAATATATACATTTTAATAATACTGGTTTCCAAATCCACAAAGATGGAATGATGCCTAAACATTTTCTTATTCATCAGTGTCCTATAATTTGTATTTTGTCACTATTTCAGTAGTGCACAATAAGCCTCGATTTATCCCCAAAACAATGTGTTTTTCAGAAAGAATGAGGAAACATCTAGGAGGAGTCATTTGTTCAATAAGTGTCTCCCTGGGAGGTAGGTAGGACCTTATGCCTAATCTGTAATCAGAGATCTATAGTCAGATACTAAAGAGCTTTTGTCCAGTTCTGGGCATATTTACCATCGATGGACTAGACCCAGGCTCTTATTTCAGAATGGCATTCATGGAAGAACCAAGCTCTGTCACACCATCACTGAGGCCACACCCCACCAAAACCACATGACATGGTAGGCAAAAGACTCATACTGGCATGAACTGCTTGTGGTTGTTACAGACTTGAGTCCCATGTCTCTTGCAACTAGTCACAGATATTACTGACTAGAATCACATTCTAACAGACTTGAGCCACATGTCTTCTACTAACGTTCTAGCAATTATACAGTTGCTGTCTACAGACAGGTCAGGAGATCGGACCATTATGATCTGTCCATTGTTAAGCTATGCTACGCCTAAACTAAGTTCTAAGGCAAATTCATGTGCTATTGTCCTAGTTTACCCCATAACAAATGTGGTCTTCTTCTATGTTATGCTGCATGAAACTGGGGTAGCCCTTAAGCACCTAAGCTGATGGTAAGCTGAGTGAGTCCTGCATCTCACGGCCACAAGTACCTACATATTCTCAGGAATTCACTCCCATGTTATAGCAGGTACTGATGCAAGTTGAAAAATGAGTCCAACTATTGGGCTGATAGCTCTGCTTAATGCTGACAAAATTCTAGAACCTTGCCTATCAGTTTTGCTCAAGGGTTGGGGATGACTGGTGGAAACATTTCCCAGGTCACAAACGCTGCTGATAACCTGAGTAGCACATGACTCTCACATCCCGAAGTACCTATTTAGCTTTTCCTATTGTAATTAAATATTTGATTATCTTTTAAAGTTTTGTTTTATTTTATTTTGAAGGGTGATAACAGAAGCAAAAACAAATAGAACAAATGAAAGAAACAGGATAGCATACAATAATACATATGTTACAGATTTTCAAAACAGGGATAGCTAATGAACAATGGATGCTATATTATCTATTTTTTCATTTTAATGAGAAAAAAGATAAAATAACAATGGAACAGTTTGTTTTGAATGGAGGGAAGGTATGGTTGGGACCTCTACAAGGCTGCAAATAAATAATGCAGCTGGAACCCAGGTCTTTCCCTGCTGCACATATTCATCTCTAATGAATGCTGATTTATGTCTAGTTTTGAACATTCCATCCAAATAACAATGGCTCTACCCCTATTGAATGGAATTAAATAAGAATGGCTGTTTGCTAAAATAAGTGTGTAAATATTGATATGAAATTTTTTAAAATGTAAAATTTGGAAGACGTCACTTGTTTTAAATATTTGATAAGCTCCACAACTCATGTTTGTCCTTTTAGAAATACACCTATGACTAGGTTTCAGAAATTTTGTCTTCTTAATTTAGCTTATTCAAAGTCCCTATAGCTTGGTAATGCTAGAGATGGTCATCCTTGATTTCTATCTGGTGAAAAAATTAAATTAGTAAAATTATCCTAAAGCTATATATTTTACAAGAAGCAATTAAATGTCATGTGGAGTTTGAGTCAAAACTAGAAAAATGCACTTGTATTGCAAGTATAAATCTTGGTCAGAAAAGTCTTGCTCTTGAAATATTTGTGAAAAACACATTTTCAAAGAATAGATGGAGCTGTTGAGGTCAAATATCTTGTATATTTTCCTCAGCATTGTATTTTACAGAGCTCACAATCTGTTATATTTACCGAGTAAAAAAAATACTCAAAAAATCGAATACAGGGAACAACTTTGTCCACAAAATGTAACAAGTGTGTTATTTTCCATACTATAGCAATGCGATAAGTCCTGAAGTGGTGGATGTGATGATGCATTGAGTTTTGTTTTGTTTTTTTAATGAAGATAGTCTTACTATAGTCAGAGATATTGGTTGTAATGAGTTTTAGTTTTAAACCGTCCTTGTTCAGATTAAACATCCATTTGAGTACATTTTTTTCCTTAAATAATTAATATTTTCTTTACTTTTAAACCCACAAAATGAACATATTTACCTGGTTGGATTCAGGTCTATAATTCATTCCTATTCTTACCCTCAAAAGCAATTAGAATAAATTAATACTACTCCTTACATCCAAATAGCACTAAGACATTGATTTTCAAATGCTGTTAAAATATCTTACCATTTGCAAGAAATATCCAAATATGATTTGTTAAAGACTTTCAATTTCAAGTAAGTAAACTTATCATTTAAAATTTCTTTCTAACTGTGCTATGTCTTAAATCAACATTATTGTTAAAAAGTTGAAAATGAGCTGGGTGTAGTTATGAATGCCTGCGATCTCATCTACTTAGGAAGTTGAAATAGGAAAATTGCAAGTTCAGGGACAACCTGGGCTACCGAGAACATACCTCAAAACAAAAAGGGATAAGATGTATCTTAGTGCAAAGACTGCATTAGATCCCTAGCACTGGTGGAAAAAAAAAAGGTTGAAAATGATCTTTTCTAATCAGGATTGATGGGGTAATACAGAAAGAGTTAAATTACTTTCTGGTTACTCAAAATATTTTTAAAGCTTTATTTTGAAATAATTCTGGACTTAAGGATAAGCTGTAAAGTTATAAAAAAATTCATATACCCTTACTAACTTTTCTTAAGGTTAACATTTTGCATAGCACTGTGCTGAAAACTAAGAAATCAACATTGGCATAATATTGTTGACTAACCCACAGACTTTATTCAGATTTCATCATTTTTAACAATTAGCAATCTTTTCCTTTTGCTTGTTCTAGGGTTTAATCCAAATCTCATAGCACAGGTAGTAATAATATCTTCATAGTGGCCTCCAATATATAATAGTTCTTCAGTTTTGCTTTAGTTTTTTATGAGCTAGATACTTGCAAAATACTGGTCAGTTATTTGTAGAATGATCCTCAAATTGCAATTGTCTGATATGTTCTTTTAGTTATATTAAGATTATGTATTTTTGGACACTGCAAAAGAAATGTGCCTTTCTCATCTGTAACATCAGGGGATACTAGGTGTTGGCATGTTACGGTGATTCCAAGATGAAGTCCGCTCAGCTTTTTTTGTAAGTTACTAGTTTACTCTATAATTCATGAGTATCTTGGGGAATTATTTTTAAACTATATCAAGACAAGGGAAGTTGCCGTCACGGGATCCGGAGCCGCTGCCCCCGGGACTCCAGCATAATGCTGTCAGAAAAGACCTTCAAGCAGCGCCGCACCTTCGAACAAAGAGTAGAAGACGCCCAGCTCCTCCGAGAGCAGCATCCCACCAAGATCCCGGTGATCATAGAGCAATTCAAGGACAAGAAGCAGCTGCCTGTCTTGGACAAAACAAAGTTCCTGGTCTCTAACCACGTCAACGTGAGTGAGCTCATCAAGACCATCAGGCGGCGCCTACAGCTCAATGCCAACCAGGCCTTCTTCCTGCCAGCGAATGGCCACAGCATGGTGAGCGTGTCCATGCCCATCTCGGAGGTGCAGGAGAGTGAGAAAGATAAGGACGGCTTCCTGTACATGGTGTATGCCTCCCAGGAGACCTTCGGGCGGGAGCCATCCGTTTGTGCCTAAAAGAGCGCTCAGAGGTCCCTGAGCCCTTGCCAAGGAGAAAAAGGGATGTTACAGCTGGGAGGGCTCAGCTCACATAGTCACGTAGTAAGGACAGTCTTGCTCCCAGCTAGGAGTTTCAGGAAGTTGTTGTATTTTATACAGAAAAACTGAGTTCCACTTAGCTTTGGAAAGTTCTATTATTTAACCTTAGCTACCTTGTTTTCAAAGTTTAGAAGTTTAAAAATACTTTGCATCCTAAAACAAAATAAAGTAAAATAAAATAAAATACATCAACATCCGGTTTCTCCTCAGACTCGTACTCTCTAATCCTACCATTCATTGATATATCTTGTTTAGAAAAATATTATTTTCTGTTGCTGATTTTTCAATTTCCTGTACTCTGCATATTTATAAGTTGAAACTATTTTTTTCTTTTGAAGGAGTATTCCCTAATTTCCCCACTTATTTTTTATTCACCAATATGTTTTTATATTAGTCTGAACTCATTGGTGAACATTCAATGATGATTATGCAACACTTTCCTTTGTTACTCAATGTGTCTGGCTTTGGCTATGTGGAGCTCTTTCATCTAGTACCTGTGCCATTTCAACATGCTTCACCCTTTTCAAGTACTTGCTTTGTTATGGGACAAGATACTCTCATTTTAACTTTCTTTATTCTATACCTCTAGGGACCACTTCACTGAGTAGTTATGATTTCTTTTATTTAAAAAACATAGTAAATAGGCTGGATGTTGCACGACAGGTCTATAATCACAGCACTCAGGAGGCTGAGGCAGCAGGATTGATACAAGTTCAAGGCCAGCCTACAAAGTGAGTTTAAGGTTACCTTGAACTATACAATAAACCCTGTCCCAAAGAGACAAAAAAAGTAAATAAGACCTAGATGTATTCATTGTTACAGGGGTGTCATTGCTTCTTTGTCTTTCAGTAATCAGAACTAGAAAATATATATGTGTACTATTAAGTATATTTTGTATCCCATTTATTTATATATGTACTTTTAAAAGTTACTTCTTATGATTCCAATGCACAAGGTTCAGCCTTCCTCTCTTCTGTATTTGTAACTTTTTCCTCTGATACTGAGAAATCTAGCTCTCTGTTATATTACTAGGTTGGATAGCATTAATATACATAGAATAATTCTAGATTTCACTGTAGAAACAAATTTTATAATGCTAGTGTGTATGGAGAGTACCTTATATCTTTAGCCTTATTCACCCTTAATGATATTTTGTAAACTAATTTAGGTTAATTCTTTTATTTCCTCTGGTGGGTATTCATTTGTAATATAGTTATCTCTTCTGTGTGGACTTTGTTTCATTTTGGGCTTTCCCCATATCTTGCTTGATATTTTTGTGTTATACATAAGTCTCTGTGTTTGGACTAAATAATATTTTCAGAATATCCTCATGACATTTCATTTTAAAATGCTCTTTTTAACAACTTCTATCCTTGACATTGTTTTTTACTCTTGTGGCTTTGTTCACAAGTACATCATATAAATAGAAGAATAGTGTGTCTGTACTTTGGCCTGTTAGCTTGTCTTACTTAAAAAATACATGTGTGTGTCAGTATCTTGTTTCTGTTTGTTGCTAAGCAATATTATATTGTATGAATTGACTATCAACTCATGAGCTGGATAACGTCTGGGTTATTTGGTATTTGACAATGATGAAAAAGACACTATAGACATTTGTGACTACAGCTTTTCATTTTGGGGAAGGGATAATTATTTAGTAGTCATAACTAATATCTAGCAGGGGTACTTGTATATGATAAGTACATATTTAACTTTATGGGTAAGGAACTGTTTTAAAAAGAATATCCTTATTATATTCTGTTCTCACCATCAATATATAAGAGTTTCATCGGTTTGCATTCTCACCAAAATTTAATGTCATTATCCTCATTAAACACAAAGAAATTAGATTAAAGATATTGGGAGACTGGTTTAAAGTTATAAAGAGAATGTAGGCCTGAAATTAGAATCTGTGCCCAAATCGGCTATTTTTCCACTATACCTTTTCATAAGAACAACTCTTGTTTGCTCACTTTTATTCATATAAAGAAAGTACTTGTACTTACTTTATAAAGGAACACTTATTTCTGTTGTCTCAGTCAATGTGTATTCTTAAGAATAGAAGGTACAGAGCCAGCAAGGTAGCTCAGCAGACTAAGAACCTATCTAGGCAAGTGCAGGGACCAGGGTTCAATTCCCGTCCTACTTGCCATGCCAGCCCCAACCCCAGAGTGTCCTGAGTCAGCAACCAAGTTCAGCCATGGTGGCGCATAACTAATCCCAGTGCGGGGAGGCTGAAAACAGGATTACTATATTCTGAGCTGCACAGTGAGACTTTGTACCAAATACATAATAATGGGGAAAAAAAGTACAGAAAGTACATAAACTGAATTTTTTATGGATTTAGTATAAGGTCTACAGGGTCTCATTATGTAGATTGGACTCATAGTGATCTGCCTGTGTTCAGCTTCCCAAAAGCTGGGATTACAGGCAAGCCACCATGCCCAGTCTGAAAGTGAATATTTGTTAAGTATCCATAGAATTGAAAAAGTAGATGTGGAAGGTTGGAATATAATATAGTAAGAGTCCAAGATATTCTAAGAATTTTAAGTGCATGTGCCCTCAGCTCTTCCTGTAGGAACTTTAGACAAAACTGGAAGAGGTTCAAATGTTTTGGCCTGCCTTCCCCCACCTCTTTTTAAAAATTCCTTTTTCTGGGATACTTTGGCCAAAGACTAACAAGCAGTGAAATGGCAAAAGGCAGGCAGCAGGCATGAAAAGTAGAAGCAAATGGCTGGGGTAAAACACAAACTGTATGATTAGGCTCTGAATAATCAGGAATTGGATTGAAGCTTGTTATACATATTCCATGGTCATAATTTGGTATTTGCAACAAAAAGGAAAAGAATCTTCTTTAAAAAAATAAAGAAGTCAGTGTTGATCAGGATAACTACCTGTCTTCCTCCCTCAAAACATTACCAAGTCACCTTTCTGCTTCTCTCTGTGATGTTCTTGGTTGTATCTGGAGATGTAAAGAAAGTGAAGTGACTCACATTATCATTTTAATGGTGCAAGGATTTTTTCATTATGTAGTTGGTTCACATACATCAACATTTTAAATTTTGGACATTCTAAAATACATTTGGCACACTGCTAAGGAGAAAGCCGTCTGTGAGCCTGTAGGAACTAAACCTGGTGCGTGTCTGAGCAAATGCAGATGCCCACTTGTGCTGTTCGGTTTTATAAGTTATGAAGCTTTGTGTGACCTTCATAAAAATATTCAAGTAATTTTGATATATCATTAAAAGGTGATCAGTGGTAATTGCCTCCACAATAGTACTCACACTGAAAAAAAATATTGTTAAAGTAGAACTTCTTTCCTAACCTTTGATGTAATTTTTAAAGGCTCTTAAAAAAAGACATTTGAGTTACTCATTAAAGGCCAAATGACAATACAACGTGCAAAGGGGCTTTTAATTTTATAATGCGTCGTTTGGGGGGCATAAAGTAAGACCTAAGACCAGCTCTTAATTATTTATAGATTCATTTTGTATTTTGTGTGTTATTCAGTCTCCCTCCTTTAGTCAGGAGGGCAGAAATAGGTGGAGAAAGTAAAATAAATCAGCTTTGTTATATTTTATCAGCAGCAATAAAAAAATCTGGTGTAATATAAAGTTTTACAATTAGATTGTTTGACCCATTACTATGGATAATTTAAAGCATGTCCTGATTGCAAGAGAGAGAAAACTCATTTATTGAGTAACACTGCGTCAGATACTATGTAAATCTCTTTGTATGTATTAAATCATTAGTGTTCATAGAAATAAGATGCATTACTTATGCTTGTCTTCTTTTAAATAGGTAGAAATTAAGTTCAGTTATTAGAAATCACTTACCAAGTCACCAGTGGAAAAAGCGGCTTAGCTGTAGTACAAATGGGCTCTGTTTCTTTATTGTGTGTTCTTTCTGTAGATTTTGTCCCTTATAGCATGGCTAGGCCATGATGAAGTCTATATATTTAGAATGATTTTACAGCCCAAAGTAAGAGTTGGGAATCTGGGTTACATTTGCTTTTATTTAAGGGAGAAGCATGACTCTCTTTTCTAGAATCTTTCTATTAAGGTATTTAGAAAAATGCATCCCACACCATAAAAAAAATCAGTATTTGTAACTTTATGGAAAAAGTGCAAAATGTCCGTAGGACTTCATGTCAGTGCACATTTTTGTATAAAAATCTGGAAAAAATGTTCATATCCCTTAGGCTCAGCAAATATAGCTGGCTATTTTTAAAGATTGTAAAAAATTAAATACAAAGATATTAATTTCAGTACTATTTATAGTAGTGTAGAATTGTTTACTGTGTGAATGCTTACTAGTAAAAAAATAAAAATATATAAAATCATATATATTTTGATATAAAATACAGATATTAATGTTTCAAAGAATATTTACTAACAAGAAGAAAACTATAACTTTTAGATATAACAAAGAAAAATTGTTCTTAAGTTTTATTGAAGCTAAAATTTTTGGAGTATAATGCATAATCATTAGTAGCTGAATGAATTCTTTTAACTCAGTGAAATTTTACAAAGAAAGTCATCCATGTGACTACTACATACAAAGCAACTGAACACTATCAGCATCCTTAGAAGCCTCTCCTGTGCTCAAGCCTGTCATTACACTGCACTCTCAAGTGTAGCATTGTTATGACTTCTAATAATCTAGATTACTTCTGTGACATTCTAGATGGTGGCTACATTTGAATTATATAGTATGATTCATTTATTAGATACGATTTTCTACCTGGCTAATTCTGTTTGCCATTTATGAAATTCATCCATGTGGTTGTGTATACAAGTATTTTACTAATTATTAAAGCTGCTTATTATTCTCTTGTATATTTGCAGCTTTAGTTTTGAACAATAAATCAGTGAACACTTTGGTAAATGCCTTTGAGTGTCCATCTATGTACATTTTATGTAACCGTGATTGAGCCTGCTAGATCCTGCAGACTGTGTAGGTTCACTTTTGGTAGCTATTGCCAGTTTCTAGACTAGCTGTACTAACAGAGAGCCCCACCAGCAGAGTACAGGAGATTCCAGGTATCATCATCTGGAATGAACAGCTTTCTTTTCTTTCTTTTTTTTTCTTTTCTTTTCTTTTCTTTTCTTTTCTTTTCTTTTCTTTTCTTTTCTTTTCTTTTCTTTTCTTTTCTTTTCTTTTCTTTTCTTTTCTTTCTTTCTTTCTTTCTTTCTTTCTTTCTTTCTTTCTTTCTTTCTTTCTTTCTTTCCTTTATTGGCAGAACCAGGGCCTGTTCGCTTGCCAGGGAAGCACTTACTCTACTGAGCCATCTTCCCAGCCCCTGAACAGCTTTCTAATGGTGAGAAATAGTCTTTTATTTTGATAACAATTTGTATTTCTCAAGTGAAAAATTGGACATTTTAAACTTCATTTATGAGATATCTATTGAGCTGCTTGTCCATTTTTTCTTTGTTTTTTTTTTTTTTTTTTTTTTTTTTTTTTGCCAAAAAATACTTCTTTGATTTTTTATTTTTTTTTTTTTTTTTTGTTTTTATTTTTTTATTTTTTTTTTTATTTTTTTCTTTTTTTTTTTTTTTTTTTTTTTTTTTTTTTTTTTTTTTTTTTAGTGCCACAAAATACTACTCTGAATCTTAACTCTCAGTTCCTTTGTTAGGTATATATATTTCAATTATCTTTTAAGTTTTTACCTCATTTATGATTTTTTGTTTACAAGGAAGTTCTGCAATTTAATTTATCCATTTTTTCTTTACAGTTAGACATTGTGCGTTATATAGAAGGAAAGATAAGCAACAAATTAACTTGTGTTAACTTGTATAGACTTTATTGTTTTATCTTTTACAATCCATAACCAGTCATTTAAAGTTGCCTTTTTTAACTATATACAGGCTACATAACATTTTCATAATGTCTTTAGGTTTATAGGTATGTTTACAATCTTGTTTTCTTCTCTATATTTTGTTCTTTTAGTCTGCACTGCCCGTTTATTCTTGGAAAAACAGTATTTTATTTGTTAAATGTTTATAATCTATCTTCCCATGTGAAGTAAAAATCCTTTTGTACTGATTCTTATATTTGCTATTTAATTTGAAGTCTTTTATATTCTTACTAAAATGTCACATCTAAACATTTTAGGATGTATAAAAATTTCTTTCACTAACATTTGCTATGTATTATATGGTTTGAGGTTCTGTTTTAATTTGTATTATTTTAAAAGTATCCTTTTGTGATTGTTCATTGCTGCAATAGAGAAAACATTCATTTCTATGTATGTTTCCATTTTCATAACTCTTTATGAATCATTCATTATTTATTAGTCACTGCTATTAATTATTGTTACTGAATGATAATATTAAGTAATATTAACATTTGATTAGTAATTTATATAAATTGATGTAGTAGTTGATTACTCAATGAATTAGCTATTTTTAATTTTTCATATATGTAGAAAAGTTACTGAGTGTTTTATGATTTCCCTCAATATTTATACAACTATTTTTACTGTCCATCTTACTGAAATAAGCACTTTATAAAATTTATTTATTTAAGTCATCTTTACTCTGGCACTATTTAGGTATAATTGACAAAAATCTAATATAAATTTTATTTAACGTAATATTTTGATACATATGTATGGGCATGGTGAAATGACCAAATCAAGATAATTAACATATCAACAATCTCACATAATTGTCAGTTTTGGTGGTGAGAAGATTTAAGATCTGTTGTCATGTAGATTTTTAAGCATTTATCATTATTAACTGTATCACATGTCAGTAGCTCTCTAGAACTTATCCATTCTGTCTAACCCAAAATTTGTACCCTTTGGCCACTATCTTCTCATTTCCCTACTGTATTCTACTCTGTGATTCTGTGATTCCACAAATGTGATCATGTGGTATTTCTCTCTGGTTCATTTTATTAGTGCTACATTATCTATGTTCATATTTTGTTGTCACAAAAGATATGCCCTTTCTTTTTTATGCTAAACAACATTCCACCTTTTCCTTATTTCTCTGTTGATGGTCATTTAGGTGCTATCTTTATCCGTATTATGCTGAAGTATGGATGCTGTAATGGATAAATGAGTGCAGCTATCTCTGACATACTGGTTTATTTTCTTTTAGAATGCTACATCATTTGGTAGTTCTGCTTTAACTTTTTTTTAGTGCATTTGTTTGTTACAGAGTCTCACCATGCAGCTCAGACTCTTGGTGATCCTGCTTTCAGCATCCCCACCACTGGGATTACAGGTGTGTACCACTACACCCAGAATCTGTGGCCGATTCAGCCTGTCCTGGGGGAGGGGCTTGTGCAGGATGTGGTGTAAGGTTGATCAAACTGAGGTGCCTATGCTTGCCTAAGCTTGCCTCTGCAGGCACTTTAGTCTGCTGATCTATATCGCTGGCTCCCTGTTTTTAACTTTTTGAAGAACCTTCACATTGTTTTTCACAATGTCTATGTCAACTTACATTTCTGTCATCCTTGTACAGTTTTTCCTTTTCTCTATATCCATGCCAATACTTGATAATCATTGATATGTCTTTATTGTGACCATTCTGGCTATTGTAAGATGACATCGTATTGTAGTTCAATCCAGGTTAGGATTGATTCACTAGGTAGCCCACAGTGGCCTTGAATTCACAGCAGTCCTTCTGGCTCAACCCCTTGGGTGCTGAGATTATAGATGTGTACCATCATGCCTGGCAATATGAAAATTTTAATAATATAGATACTCCTCAATTTAGAGTGGATTTATGTACCAATAAACTTTTAGTAAGTTTGAAGCATCCTAGTTAAAAGCACCTTTAATACATTTATCCAAGAAAGTATTACAGCTAAGCAACACAGCTTACTCTAGAGTATAAATTGCCTGCCTGCAGTTGTATGGCTGACTGGGAGCTGTGTCTCCCTGTCTCTGTCTAGCATTGTAAGACAGGATCATACTGTATTTTGCTAGCCTAGGGTAAAAATTAAGAACTCAGAATACTGCTTCAAATAAATATATATCACTTTTGCATTTTTGTAAAGTTCAAGCTTCAAGTAAAATCATCATAACCTCAAGAGGATGTGTATAAAGCTATCAGATTCTTAAATCCTCAAGTATTGAATATCTTTCCAATTATTTGTGTCATTGCCAATTTGTTTCATCAGTGTTTCATTTTTTCAGTACACTGATCGTTCACTACCTTGCTATTCCTAAGTATTTCAACCTTTTGGCTTTTGGAAAGATAATAGCTTTATTAATTTCACTTATTGATAGTTCATTGTTAACCTGTAAATACACTATTAATGTCTAATAGATTTTTATATGTTGCTTTTATGCTTGAATAATGCTGATTTGGCTGAGTTGGGAGGTACTTGTCATTCTTCATCTATTTGGGAAAGACTAGTGTTTGTTCATTTGTAAATGTTTGGTAGAATTCAAACATGAAACCATCAGGTCCTGGAGTTTCTTTTGATTGGATTTATTTTCTTACCAATTAATTTTCACACACTTTGGATTGTTTAAATTTTGCTGTCTACATAATTCACTGCTGGTAGGGATTTATTTCTTCCTGGTTATCTAAAATTTGTCATATAATTAGTCACAACAGTTTTTTATGATCATTTGCATTTCCCTATTATTAATTATGTCTCCTCTATTTATTTTATTTATTTGACTCTTTCCTCTTCTAGATAAAGATGTCAAGTTGGATTACCTTTCACAAAGATTACTCAGTTTTATTAGTTTCTACTGGTTTTTTATCTTTTTCTGTTGTGTTTATTTTATCCCTTCTTTTTTTTTTCATTTATTTTTATTTTATTAAAATACAAATGTCAATCAGACAGTTTCAAGACACCTTAACCATACAGAGTCGATGAATTAATACATTGCAAACTGTTTTCATAACGTTTTGGTATTGTACAAGGTGCATACATGAAATTATATTTACAGATTTTTTATAGCTGAATT